>CM046864.1:3908204-4153507 GCA_025617745.1 Heliocidaris erythrogramma | reverse complement strand
TTGAGTATTAGATACTGCGTCACAGTTAATAGTGCTTTATTAAACATCACTTATGTAATGGTAACTTTTCATATCCCCTTTTTCCTTATTGGAAAAGAAATGCATGTGAACAATTTTT
Source organism: Heliocidaris erythrogramma (assembly GCA_025617745.1). NCBI lineage: Eukaryota > Metazoa > Echinodermata > Echinoidea > Camarodonta > Echinometridae > Heliocidaris > Heliocidaris erythrogramma. The sequence continues at coordinate 4,153,389 of CM046864.1, read as the reverse complement.
TCCCCCAAAAAATGTAAGAAAGTTTTGATTTATTTATTCATATTTTTTTTACTTGATTTGTTAAACAACGGACGTGAATATTCATGAATATTTGACATTTTTTTTTAAGGATACTCCTTTTTTTTTTTTTTAGACCCCGATGAGTGCACACTTTTCCCTGATATCTGTGGCATTGGCGAGTGCATGAATACCGATGGAAGCTACTATTGTGATTGCCAGGCTGGGTTTTCCGGTCAATCATGCTCAGGTAAAATAGTACTTCTGGCAACAAAAATAGGATCAATAAACAAAAACTTTTTTGATATTGTTAAAATTGGCGTTGAATATGGTGGGAAAATAAACTATGGTCAGTATAGATATTCTGATTAAAAATCAAGTAAAATAGCTATGCATGTGTTCTTACGTAATTGTTCCTCATGTTGATGTTTAAGTTTTCATTGACTACTCGCTAGCTAGAAATGCACAATATTGCTTTGGGTAAGGTAGCATTGAAGCTATGATTTAATATAGGTTTTTTCCGGTCAGTTTAATAATATGTTTACTAAGGTTTATTTTTCGTGCATTCAAATTAACGCAAATTTAAAAAAAATTCTTTTAAAAATATTGTTACCATGGCAACCACTCCACCCACACCAAAAACAATAGGCGTCTTCACCTTACCATAGTGCACCTCTATGCGAAATATGAAGATGATCCGATAAAAACTGCAGCCGGTAGAGCGCTCACAAGAAAGTCTTTACCATTTCTTTAAAGAATATCGTTACCATGGCAACCATGACTCCGCGCACACCAAAAACAATAGGCGTCTTCATCTTACCATAATGCACCTCCTTGCGAAATTTGAAGGTGATCGGACAAAAACTGCAGCCGGTGGAGCGCTCACAAGAAAATCTTTACCATTTCTTTAAAAAATATGGTTACCATGGCAACAATGACTCCGCCCACAGCAAAAACAATAAGCTCTTCATCTTACCATAATGCACCTCCATGCGAAATTTGAAGGTGATCTGACAAGAGCTGCAGCCGGTAGAGCGCTCACAAGAAAATCTTCACTTCTTTTAAAAATATGGCAACCATGACTCCGCCCACACCAAAAACAATAGGCGTCTTGATCTTACCAATAATGCACCACCATGCTAAATTTGAAGGTGATCCGACAAAAACTGCATCCAGTAGAGCGCTCACAAGAAAATCTCCTCGCCGGACGCGGCCCGACGATGCCAAATCCATAGTATCCCCCGAACTAGTGTTCGGGGATACAATTAGCAGTCCCGTTATACATCGTGCACTCCTGGCAATATTAATAAGGAATCCTTTCATTTTCTGACAGATATAAACGAGTGCCTCGAAGATTTGGATAACTGTTCTCAAGTTTGTATCAACGAAGAAGGTGGTTTCATTTGCGAATGCTTCACAGGCCATGAAATAGATGCGGATAATAGAACATGTTTGGGTAAGATTCATTATTAACCTTCTAAAACAATCGGTCATAACCATGAGGGTGATTTCTTTTTTCCAGGTGATGATAAATCAGGCATGAAAACTAACCCGTTACAAAGGTTAAGACAAGAAAAAAAAACCGGTGGAATTGAAATAAATTATGACATAGGCCCTAAAATTTGCTCTTTAAAATTTCATATCCCAGTGTTTCCAGTTCAATTAGCATATTAAATATCAAACTCTTTTTGCCTGTTAATCCCTTCAAAAATACTTCCCCTGAGTGTTAAAGGCCAAGTCCACATTAATATCAAGTTTATTTGAATAAATAGAGTAATATTAAACAAGCATAACAGTAAAAAAATTCACTGAAATTGGATGTAAAATAAGAAATTTACGGCATTTTGAAGTTTTGCATTATTTCATAAAACAGTGATAAGCATAACATGGGCTGTATGCAAATGAGTGAACCGATGATATTACACGCTTACTTTTCCTTATGTATGTCATTATATGAAATTTCAAATATTTCCCGTGTATCAAAATAAATTACAGTATACTGATGATTTTACATGTTACATAAGGAGTCAAGCCATGTTTTACGTCATTGAAGCAAAAAATTGAATTATATGATATTTCATATAATAAAATACATAAGGAAAAGTGAGTGTGTGACACGTCATCGGTTCACTCATTCGGATACTGCCCATGTTATGCATATCACTTTAAAAAAAAATGAAAAACTGAAAAATGTCGTAACTTTATTTTTCATCCAATTTAACTAAATTTTTCATTGTTATGCCTATTTAATTTTACTCTATTTATTCAAATCAACTTGGAAAAAAAGTGTCTAGCAGCCCATAAATGAGGAAACAAATAAAATTCGGACACCAGTCCCGAATTCCAGAAGGAAACTAATACAAAATATCTGTTAAAGAATATTAAATATCATTTCCACAATTATTGTATGTTTCTCTCACTCTATATACCAGATATAGATGAGTGTAACGGGGATCATGGATGTAATCACATGTGCATCAATAACAATGGAAGCTATACATGTACATGTGATGAAGGATTCACCCTTGACAGTGACGGTCGGAATTGTTCAGGTATCCTGATTTTTCCTTCAGCTGCATGTGATATTATTATTATTGTGTATTACTAATAACACTAACTTTAAATTTCCGTGACTAATCACAAAAATAAAAATAAATTTAATTTAATGCAAATGTTAAAATTCATATTATTTCAAACAATAATTAAAAATGCTTGTATTACAATCGGAAAGCATCTACTAGACGGGAAGCAAATTATTTCCCAACGTTACGATATTGATAAGATGGGTTTTACACGGAATATCAGGCTATCAATATCATTGAAGATAGTGAAAATGTATATTTGTCTTCTTTTACAGCACTGGTTAATTCCACTACAATGGAGACACCCACCACAAACATTGCAACTGAAACACCTACCGTTTTAGTGACTGATTCATCATCGGACACCATCACCACCATGTCCGGGGAGTCTCCGTCGACACCTGACATCAGTACCGGAACCGGGGCATCTCCGTCGACACCTGGCACCAGTACTGGAACTGGGATGTCTCAATCGACACCTGGTACCAGTACTGGAACTGGGATGTCTTCATCGACACCTGACACCAGTACCGGAACCGGGGCATCTCCGTCGACACCTGAGACCAGTACAGGAACCGGGGCATCTCCGTCGACACCTGAGACCAGTACAAGAACCGGGGTGCCTTCGTCGACACCTGGCACCAGTACTGGAATTGGGATGTCTTCATCGACACCTGACACCAGTACCGGAACTGGGGCATCTCCGTCGACACCTGAGACCAGTACAGGAACCGGGGTGCCTCCGTCGACACCTGGCCCCAGTACTGGAACTGGGATGTCTCCATCGACACCTGACACCAGTACCGGAACCAGGGCATCTCCGTCGACACCTGAGACCAGTACCGGAATCGGGGTGCCTCCGTCGACACCTGAGACCAGTACAGGAACCAGGGCATCTCCGTCGACACCTGAGACCAGTACCGTGACCGTTGCGTCTCCGTCCACACCAGACATCACCACCAGAGAATCTATAAGTAAGATAATATGTTATCATTTTGTATTTTGGAAAACCTAACCAGAGCCATTTGTATGTATACATGGACTGCGGTTGGGCTTATGGGCTAACTCTACATCAATGCTTAGCAGTGTGGTGCATTTTATGTTGTTGTGGTATTGCCCGTCATTTCAGTATGCATCTTATTTATCCACTTAAACCGAGTCTGTTCAACCTAGTTTTGTAGAATGTGGATCTGCAGCAAAAAAAAAAACACACACACAAAAAAGGCGCCGCCTTCAAATATATGTCATTACTGTCAATGTGAAAAAAGTTGCTAGATTTCACTATCGTGAACATATTGCTTGGTAATTATTATTGACAAAAAAATAAATTAACATGGGGAATGGAAAATTGTTTTAGTTCTGATGGTACCGCGGTACGAGTAGCTTAAACATCGTAGATATCATAATAACGGAAGCAACTACAAAGGCATCTTCTATGACCGTTAATTGCTGTTTGTATTGTTGATGAATTTTGGTGAACCTTTGTTCAAGGGTGTCTTTATTATTTTTCAGATGTTGTAATTGATGTTGTTCTCACGTTTAACGCACCGTTCAACGATGATCTGTTAGACACATCGTCTTCCGCTTTCCTCAGTCTTTCAATCGCTGTCTGCATACCAGTAAGTTTCTTGATGGCTATAATATAACCATGGTATAGTGACAAAAAACTGATGGCTAAAGAGATAATCGTGTGAATTTCCTTGTGCAATGTGTCATATTTCACTTCAACAAGACTTGGTAGAATTTCCAATTAATATGTGTACAAATCCCACACGAAGAAAAACTCGTGTCCCACGTGTAAATTATTCGGAATTTGCAAGAAATCTGACAGTGTTCAGTATAATATATTTATGTGTACATGTATGTATATATATATATATATACACCATTCGTGATCTGTGCAACGAATTTTTCAAATTGGTCATCAAGATTCCTATTAAGAGCAAACGATTTAAGGAAAGAGCAATCAATTTCACTTTGATTCGTCCAAATTCACTATTCGTGCAACAAAATCTCCAATGGTTCATTCTCATCTGAAGAAAGAGCAAATGATTTAACCAGTGAGCATCCAAATTCATTTATGCACGTGCAAATTAACTTTTTGTGCAACAGAGTCTTTGTCTTTGAAATTTTTCATTCAAATTTGACTTACAAGCAAAAGTTTGAAACCGAAGCATCCAATTTCACCTGCAACCGGCTTCTGTTACTCTTCGCTCAATCAATTTCATCAAAAGGCTGGCAATTTTTAAATAAGTGCATTCGATTTAATGTGTATTGTAAGTTTTTTGAAAACCTTATAAATTGTGAGCTTGGAAGTCTTCGGTCATTCTGCATGTTGCGCTTACGAGTACCACGTTTACATACTATCCGCTTCACATTGAAAAAATGGCAGATTATCACCCAGTTTGCTACAGGAAAAATTCAACGAGGATAGGAGAAGGCTAATTGAGGTATACGTACATACATACCCTTCTATGAAAAATATAGGTTTTCCCGCCCAATTTCGTCAAAATTGCATCCGATTTAACAATGCAATCATTCAATTTCGTGCGAATTTGAATGATCACCGAGATCAACATTCAAAAAGCTAACTAGTTCATTCAATTTAATTTCATTAGCATGCGATTTCATAATTTTCTCAAATAAACGTGTAAAAAGCGCGTTCAAATTAAAAATGCACGTAAAATGCATTCAAATTCGCACCTGCTCTGCCCTGATGAACGTTAGGGAATTCAAATTCACGAATAGGCAAGCATTTTCAGCATTTGGGCAGTGTTTTTCGTTACTGCTTATGTTCTTTGTAATCTGCATTTGTTAATTATGCAAACTTTATTTACCTTGAAATGTGACATTAGCCTTATATTGATCTTTCTCATTCCTCTGTCAAACCGTCATCGAAACAACAACTCCACTTTCATAATTATACATACAATCAGGCCCCTGGGAACGATTTTGTTACTGGGGGTGCTGTGAGCAGATTTTTTTTTTGTATCCAGGATTTTGTGATATTCACAAAATTTTCTGACAAGCAAAACAAAAGTCCTTAACGTTTTGGGGTGTCTTTTTAACTCCAAAAATCTTTGACAAGCAAGCAAAAAAAAGTCATAAGCATTTTGCTGGCTACAGCACCCCGCATCCTCTGCCTTCTAGGGGGTGATGTGCACCCCCTCAAAAAATTCTGGGGGTGCTGCACACCCCCAGCACCCCCGCCTCCCAGGGGCCTGTATACAATTCATTTATGCACGACTATGGTGGCGGCTCGAGGAGATTACATGAATATCTCGCAAGCAAGACTACCTACAACTCGCAGACGCTCTAGGAATAAACATGAAATATGATAAAAATAAACTTTGAAAATGAAAGTTTGAAAAAATGAGAAGGAAATTATATAATCAAAAACAGTGAAAAGGGGTAAGAAGGTAAGAATTACATAGAACAACAAAACTTGTTTATGTTAATTGAATTCGAACGTTCGAAGTGCGAAGGTGTGTGCCTATAAATGAAATTGAAATTGGTATTTGGGACGAAATTGAACGTCTATCCAGCTGGCGCCAAATTGAATGACAACTTTGCGTCGTTGAATTGAATGAATTTCTCTTTAAATTGAATGAAATAAAATTTAAAAGGAATGAGAGAGTTGACGAAAATGGTTCGAACTTGAACGCCTATTCATGAATTCGAATGCAACTCTGATGAAATTGGGCGGGAAAACCTATAATACATTCCACAACGTTAAAAATCAATATTGAAGAAAACGTAGAAATCAATCATTTTGTCATTACATAAAATGTGAAAGTTGTGAAAAGAATTTGATATATATATATATTCCATGAGTCAAAAATAAATCCCATTCATATATATGAAGAATGATTAAAATGTATGGCATATAAAGCTTAATAAAAAGCAAGTCTATTTCTTAAATAGAGGCAAAAAACATAAATGTATACAAAGACAAAGAGGCACACGCATGCACATCATTAAACACCACGAAATCCGTGAAAGTTGATCAACGAATCTATGATTTTAAAATGAATTCCTTAAAATGAAAGTGAATGCCCAAACAGGCCCTTCTGGGGTCCTTTCTTAATTTGAATGCATGAACATTAAAATCTAATGCACGAAATTTGAAACCGTATAGTACTAAAACGAATTCGTAAGAACGATCGCTAATTTGAATGCCCTGAAACTAAATCGAATGCGGATAAAGAAAAATGGAATGATATTAATTGAAATAATCTTGTCCATAAATGAATTTCAGTGTTTATAAATTGATCCGCTTGTCTTGAAAAGAATTTCAATGACTCCATTCAAAATTTGAAAGACCGATATCGATCGTTAGACGATAGTGTCTGAATTTGAATACATCTAAATTAATTTGACTGACAAAAATATGAAATCGAGCAGGAAAACCTATAGTACCCTTTTTACAGAAGCTTGGTCAAATAAGTTTTTCCAGGGCTGTGTATATATATATATATATATATATATATATATATATTAAGAGTTAATTAAATCATGTTTTAAAGAATCTAACAATGATTTCAAATTCTTAAGGATTTGTTTTAATGTTAATTTCCATGGATTTAGCCCCTTTTGGAATGAAACCTTAGTCGATTGTCTTTTTGTACATTTTAACACCTTTAACAATTCAACATGAAACACATTTATATTGCTGGCAGAGTACATTTTTCATCTTTACTGGTTGATAATATTTTCAAAACTTGTTTAATGAATCTTTTCTAACATGGATTTTTCGATGATTTATTCCAAAAGGAGCTCCATCCAAAAATATACAAAATATTAATGCTCGGTTAATCTTTTCAAAATTTTGCACTGATGATCAAGACTGGTAGCCACACCATATGCATGCAAATTTTAATGCGTAGCTTTAGGGTATGTGGTTAAATGAACAAATCTTTAATGACTACAGTGCTCATTTCGGAATGAAACGGTTTTGGATTTAGCCCCTTTTGGAATGAAACCTAAATTTGAAACCAATTTTTTTTCTTCCACTTTCGAAAAAGAAATGCGTTATGTCCGAATTAAGTTCTTCATATATATTATTCATTTTATTTTTTTCACGCGGGGGGGGGGGGGGGGGGGGCGATTATTTTGAGATTAACATTCACCTATTATTGACAATTTTCTAATTTCATTTTATACGGGTGTGGCCCTCATCTCTACATGCGATTTTAGCTGTGCTATTATTATGTGTTTATATTTCTCTTCAAACAGTTGAAAAATCTTTTCGGAAGTCTGCGTAGAACCATTGTGTGTGTAGTTATTGCGTTCTACAGGGGCAGCATAGTCGCAGACATAGAGATGACTATCGCTGCAAACAGTACATCTGAAGCACAGAACATCATGAATAGTGCACAAAACATTTCCTCAATGGAAGTAGCGAACATTACAATTGGGAATACAACATATGATGTCATCGCCTTCAACGCAAATGGTATGGCTCCTGAGAAAACTAATGTATATTTATATGTGTGTGTATATATATATAATGCATTATATCATTTTATTCAATATAGATTTCGTACAAATATTGATGTTTCTAATTTCCTTTTTTTTAACGGTGCTATAATATAAGAAATTTATTATATTTTCCAAGATTAAGTCTTAAACTATGAAACAGCTTTAGTTTACACAATTGAAGGCTTAAGATATTATTTCGTGATCTTCATTACGTTTCAGTATAGGAATAATAAGAGAATGGGTCCATCCTTTTGGGGAAAGTAGAAGTTTCCCATATCTTATTAAAAACATTTAATATAAATCGAAGAGCCCAATCAGGCAGATTAATCTATTTAACTTTTCACAATAATGTTTCCAATCGGTTTGTTTCGTATTTCCTATTGTTTTTTGAGCCATTATCCGTTTCTCTCTATAATTCTGTAGGTCTGTAAACAACAATGATTTTATTTTTATTTTTATTTTTTTATTCCTTTCTTTGACATTTTTTCACATTCCAAATACATGTTCCACCAAGGTGTAGGTCGACATTTATGGCTTTCATTTGGTTTGATTCGAAACATATTATTTGTTAAATCAAGTACATTTTGGACAAAAAAACATATTAAATCGGAATTATGAAGTTCACCATGATCTACTGGTATCCGTGCACACACCCATGATGGCTGTTTAATCACTGTTCATCCATGCACAGCACTGCATTCTCTGATATAGAGATAAAAGTAATAATTTGAAACGGGGGAAAGGAAACCTAAATGGAACTCTTTGTAGCCTACGCTTTCGGGGTGATTAGTGTTAAAGGACAATTAACCCCACATGATATTCTAGATGCGGTATTGTCTGCTACGTCTTTCCATGGAGGCTGCCATTTTGTGCATGACACGGATCATTAGGTACCATATGCATTGATAATAGCCTACCTTTACAACAGATACGTCGCTTTGTTCTGATTTTATTACGATTGTTATTGGTCATGGGCCTAGATAATTGACGACCCATGAGTTCTAATAGCCATCCTGTAATGCAGATTCCTCGCTTTGTTTTGGTATTGTTACGATTGTCTCCGTCCTTGACGTCAATTCTCCGTCTCCACGTACAGAAAGTATATTTTTATGAACAAATTAAGACCTTTTAAAAAATATATAAAACTAAACTTACATTTCAGAATATGTGACTATATCTAATATATATTTGTCCTCTAAAAATCAATTACAAGTTAACGATGAAGGAAATATTACTTGGGATGAAAAATATTTTCGTGTACACATAAAGTAATGGCAGCCCCCTTATTATTGCTAGCAGACAATAACTTGGCTGGAAAATAGTGATTTATATCTATAACCTGTGTTTTTACATGAAATTGCATATATCAAATAAGAGGCATATACTACACCATTCAAAATAAGCTAGTTCATACGCTGAGGTTAATTTCCCTTTAAATACACAGAATTGAACCTTATATATGCAATATATTTTCGTATTTGGGATCATTCGTGACACATGCTATTGGTCTAATTTTAAGCATTCAAACTTCAGCTCTATACACAACGGTTTAGACTTCGTAATTATAACCTTAACCTGAACATGACACCTAATCCTAGTCAAGCCCTAACTCTTTCATTCTTGATGCAAGAAAAAAGATAACAAATGTCAGATCAACCCCTTGCTTGTCAATACATCGTAGATGTACTAGTCTGATCATGACCAACAAATGCATTCTGTAAAGTCTTATGTTTTTATTTCATTATAGTATCCATAACAAACACAACTACGGATTCTACAACGATGCTTACAGTAACGGAATCATCAATGACACCTGTATCGGGTATGCGTTATTCATGTTATGTAATTATTAGTATAAATTTTCCTTATTTACAGAAGTTGTTTAATGATCAGAGATGGTCGATATGAACCTCGTAATGTATCGATTGGTATTATACGTGGTAATGTGTAGATTGGTATTATATACATGGTCAGATGGTAACTGAACAGTGTGAGGCAACAAACAGGAAATGTTTTTTTTTTCTTGTTCAATCTCACAACCTCATGGTCATAGGTAACTATGTCACTGGAAGTTAGAAAATATCATTCTTGATTCAGAATACCTTTTTCCTTTACAACGTTTTGCTTTCCATTTAAATATATTGCGAATGACTCAGAGAGAAAAAAATCAAGATAATACATTTTCTTCTTCTGTTGGAAGATTTTCGTCATGTTTTTGTTTGTAAATTGTCAAAACACGTTCAAAAGCTTGAAAAGCATGAATGGACATGTGCCCCCACACACATGATATTAATTTGATATCAGTTGTGAGGTGCTTACCTTTTCACAATCATCATGTGATATACTTCCATCAGCATCTGGAACAAACCAACCGGTTGATACGACAACAATGTCACCAGCTTCGTCAGCCACGCCATCTTCCGGAACAGGTATACATAATACATATCTTAAAGATAGGCCTATACTATATACTACATACTTGTATTTTAAACAGCTTTGGGTGAAAAGGTTTGTGTTTAGTTGTTGAATAAGCAATTGCCCTTTTTTGACTAATTTCGGTTAAATCTAATTATGTTTTCTTCTTTATATTTTCATTTTGTCTAAGTGCATTTCGATAACACACTTATGGGAATTAATTTTTAGCTATGAAAAATAAGTAAATGATACAAACGCCAGAGAATTATTTGAATTAAGAACTAAAATTTATCTTCAAGCTTGTTTATTCCGTTTATGATATTACACGTAAATCTTAAAAACTTTTCACCAGCATCTGAAACAAATCAACCAGCTGACACTACAACAATGTCAACATCTGCGTCAGGAACGTCACCTCCCGGAACAGGTATGCATAATATATCTCTTAAAGGGCAATCTGTCATCTTTTGAAAAGAAATCGCGAAATCATTGGAGGGTGTGGACACTTCATAATTTTGTTCAAATAGCATCGAAAGCACCGCTGAGAATCGTACATGAATGAAGATAAATATGAAAAAAAAATAATAGATGATAAAGACGCAACCTGAAAGTAGATAAGTACTCGACACCAACCTAGAGATGAAAAAAGTGATATTTTCTTACTCAGCTGTCATGATTTTATTACTTTTTTCTTTTTTGGCAATCATTTGACAGACTTTAATCGTTTGATCATCCGTGCAAAATTGATTTGAACACGATAAAAGCTACTTTCGAAAAATAAACTCGAGACAATTTCAATAGCCCTGTCTGTCACCTTTAGAAATGTGCGAACATTACAATCGCGTATTACATAATCCGAACCTGATTTCTATGGGCACTACAGAAGGCCTTTGAAAATGCCCTTGAGTTTATTTTTCGAAAAAAAATTTTATCGTGTTTTTGGTTTACTTTACATTCCGTTCAAACTAGACTTTGTTTATTTTAAATTTGGTGCAAACTAGACTTCGTTTATTTTACATTCCGTGCAAACTACACTTCATTTGTTTTGCTTTCCTTGTATACTAGACTTCATTTCTTTCACACACCGTGCATACTATACTTCGTTTATTTTGCATTCCGTTCAAACCAGACCTCGTTTATTTTACATTTATTTACACTTGTTTTATATTCCTCGCAAATTAAATTCGTCATCATACTTAACTCCGTCATACAGTATCATAATATTTTGCATTTCCATTGTTCATCTCATTTAAATTTTATCTGTCAATCATGTAAACTTTTTATTAAACTAGAACAGGTATGCATATTGAGTCTGTTATAGGTAGCGAAATAAATATTTCTAGCAATAAAAAATAGGTTTATGATATAGGCGCCCACATATAGGTTAATAATTTATTCGAAACTGACCTACTGGTAAATATATTGTCTTCCCTAGCTAACATCCTTCTGCTTTCAAAATCTTTTGACAGACGTCATTCATTTATTCATTTATTTAACATTGCATGGTAAGTGCGTTTGAGAGAATGTCATTCTACTATAATTATTATTATTTTGTGCATTTTTCTTATACCAAACTTGTTCATTCATTTTATATGTTAACATGTAAACTTGTAAACATTTCACCAGCATCTGGAACAAACCAGCCTACTGACAGTACGACAATGGCACCATCTCCGCCTGCTACGTCACCTCTCGAAACAGGTAAGTCTGGTTTAAAGGCCCGGTCACACCGCCAGATCTTTGCTGGAGCGTTCCTGGAGCGGTGAAAAAAATTAATCACCGCTCGTAACCGTTCACCACCGTTTAACAGAAGTTGGCCCCGTTAAGGCAACGCCGTATACGCTCGGCCACCGCTGATGGTCCCTCCTACCGCTCGGAAAGTTTTGAGCTGCACAAAATATTGCGAGCGGTGAGGAGCGGGCAATTTTCCGCTCCGGCAAAGTTCACCACCGCTCCAACAACGCCCAGTCAAAGTTTGGCACCGCTAGACGCAAGTTCGCTAGGCCAACGCAGAAATCTTGAACGCTGGACCACCGCTGCTTCGCCAGCTTTGCCCGGGCGGTGATTAAACGTTGCACAAACTTTGGTTGAGCGGTTGTAAGCGTTTTACGAGCGGACACGGGATTGCTGGAACGGTGTCGGGCGTTGAAGCAGCGATCCATTGCGGTGATGAACTTTGGTTTGGCGTTGGTATGGAGGTGTCGGAGCGGGACCAATGCTCGCTACCGCTCGCTACCGTTAAACCAACGCTAAAACAACGCCGGCTTCAGCGGTGCGCCGCTAAGGCAACGCCCGTGTTTTCGATTTTTTTTCCCCATTTTGTGCGCGGTGACGAGCGTTATCGAAATTCGGCCCCCTCTCCCTACCGTTCAATGAACGCTCCAACAAAGTTCTGGCGGTGTGACCGGGCCTTAAGCTGTCTTAAGGCCCGCAAGAATAATGTTTAATTGTCCATTTCCCATATTTTATTTTTGTATGAAATAGAACATATTTCAAAGTTTATAGCAGGATTCAATCGTGTGTTGTTTTTGTTATGTTATATGAACTGTTAAAGTGTCATATATGAGTCTTATTTTTTTTTGTATAGTGCAATGAGGAAATATTGCGGGGTTTTTTTTTCTATTTAGTGTCCAGTGAAAAGCATGAACTAACAGAACAAAGGGTTTTGGCGGGTCAACCCCGCACCCTTAGCGCATAAGGCAAAGCCTCATTAGGGGAACACAGTGCCCCCACCCGCCTCGCCGATTTTATCCAAATACTCAAAAGGTGCCCGTTTTTTACTTCTGAAAAATCGCCCCTTTTCACGCAACTTTTACTTCTTAGAAGTAGCCCTTTTGCTTTCTACTAAGGGCCCTTTTCACATTTTGAAAAGTGCCCTTTCGCGAATCTGATAAGTGTCCCTTCCCCTTTCATATAATTGCCCTTTTTGTCTCACCCACCGGAGGTGAAGGCGAGACTAAGAGATCCAAATGGCGTCCGTCGTCCGTCACAAATGTTATGACAGATAACTTTGCAACCGTTACTCACTTTTCAACCAAACTTGGGTTGTAGATGCACTAAGGGGACCTGCATGTTATGGGGGCGTTGGAGGTCTCATAATAAGGTCAAAGGTCATTTCAGGTCAAACGTTAAAGTTTACCTGCAAGACTCTCTTATGACAAATAACGTCACTATTACTCATAACAAAGGGGGAGGAGAAGTAGGTGAAGGGACAAGCATTTCATGAAATAGCCCTTCTCAAATTTTATGGGATGTTACATTCTATGGCAGATATTTCACAATGGATACAATTCTATTGCATGGCAAGTGGGTGAGACACAATATCGCTAATGGCTTGTTGACAAATGGTCCATGTTCAAATTTGAAGATCTTAATTTGCCCATCTTAATTTCGATTAGTCCCCATTTCCTCTTGTAATAGGCTAAGTGTCCTTTTCCCCTGTAAATGCCCATTTTCAAATCCCACTTCACATAATATGCCCCTTTTCCTTTCCTATAAGAGTGCCCCTTTTTCACCTCTTGAAACAAAGTATGTCTATTTCCGCTCGGTGGCATACCTTAAAGCAATTTAAGGCAATATTTTCAAAAATTTCCCAAAGCTCGCTCGTTTAAGTTTAAGTAAGGTGACATCAATGCAGCATGATGCTAGATAATGTATTAATGTGAATATAGAGTTATACCAGGATCTCATAGTCGCATTTTTGCCGCTTGGTGTTCGCATTTCGTAGCGCCCCCCCCCCCCCCCTTGAAAGACGCTAAGCCTGCCCCGAATGCATTTAATGCCGACGTTGGAAGAGACTGCATTGACGCCAATAATATTTTTTTTTTCAGACAATGATAAATGTCCATATGCTGTATGTAGTTTACTTTCGTGAATATTTGATTAAAAATTATATTCAAGAACTAAATAAACGGATTAATTTTGACTCGGGCAGACCAGGAATCCAAACCTTGACTAAAGACGAAAAATTTAAATATCGTGGAGAATTATATTGCTTAACCGCAAGAGAACATGATTGTCATTGCCATTGAATTAGGGACCTTATATTACTTTTTTTCTCATTGGATTCTCTAATATTTTCACTCCTGACTAAACCTCATAATCTAGGATATTGTTGTTTTATTTAACGTTATAATGTACTTAAAATTAAACCCTCTGTTTATAACATTACAAGTAAATATTGTCAACTTTCCACCAGCTTCTGGAACGAACCAGCCGGTTGACACTACAACAATGACAGCATCTGCGCCAGAAACGTCAACTTCCGGAACAGGTAAGCATAATTCATCTCCTGAAGGTTCAGATAGAGACACTTTCTAAAAAAGTAAGATTCGAATTGGTTGAAAAGTGCATACATTATCTTAAACCACTTGAAAGGCTTATTGAGTAATTTAGGAGAAGATTATTCAGATTCAGATTCAGATATTTTATTGTCCAATTTTCAACAAAGCGATTAATTTCAGTTTTCCTCAGGTGCGTTTCGAAGCGCAATTGAAAAAAAAACCCAAAACATTGTCACACATTAATGTGAAATAAAGGCAGGATGCACTGGACGATCCCAGGGAGCATGCAAGAGATGCAAGGTTTTACATTGCTTCCTTTTAAAATCATGTCTTATACATCTCGTCAGCAGACATAAACTGAAGGGACCATCTGTTTGGTAAGATTGAGCTTTCTTAGTCTTTCTTAGTCTATAGTACGCATGTTTTGTCATTTTAAAGGGAATGATATAGGATTGTGCCCATTTAAAAACTTTGATAAGCTTCGAAACATGCTCTCATTAATAATGAAATTTATTTCAGTTACTTTTTTTCTGATGTAGTTTACACTAATTCTTTCACTTTTTCAACATTTATTGACCAGTTGGGGCAGAAAGTCAGTGTAATAAGCAAAGTAGTTGTTATTTCTCTCATCAGAACTTTTACTCTTCATGTAATTACTGGCTTCCATTACATGATTTATTTCTGTTTTAGAATTGGTCACCCGAACGGTTCGTGTGTCCATTACAGCCTCGGAAAGAAATGGTCAACCGCTTAGGTATACCAGTGCTCTGAGTGACCGGTCAACAGGGGAATTCCAAACTCTCCAGACTCTATTTTGCAATGCGGTAAGTATCACAGCCAGAGCACGTAAGTTCGCCACTCTATTTTCCTGCTTGAACAATTTTGAATGTTGTTGTTTAATATCATCTGCGTTCAATTATTGATATTATGATTAATTACACCATTTTTTATTAGGTGGTCTGTCGTAGACAGATCACCTTTTAGTTTCGTCAGAATTTCTTGGTCTTTGTTTTATCCCACTTTTTTGTGAACGTGATTCCTCAAAATCGGCTCACTCAATTTTCATCACATTTCAGTCAGTCATCAGCCCTCTCAAGTTCTAGGAAACTTTTCAAGGTCATCAGGTCATTGTGACGTCATCCAGGCGCCATTTTATGAAATCACATTATCGATCATATCTTCATAACGAGTCATAAAAAATAAACCATATTTGACACACATGAACTTCAGGTCAAGGGTTAACATAACCGATCAGCAAAATGCGCGCACGTGATGCGCGCGTCAAAATTTAAAAATGCTCAAAATCACTTTTTTAATCAAATTAGAGTACGTTTCAGGACATTTTAAACAGTTAAAAATTTTCCTTCCGTGCACGCCGTTTTTTCGCATGGTTCGTCTTCCTGACACTATTCTTGACGATTTCCAACTATTTACAGTCATTCTGGACATTCCATAATGCCACACGCGCGCGTTAAACTTTCAAATCCGCTTGCGCGTCAATGGGCATTCTAGTGAATAGGTTTTTATTTTCTGCCCAAGTATCATTTCTCTTGGAAACAACCACGTATTATTTCAAAGCACATTTACAATATGTGACCCTCCACCACAAAACGACCAATAAGTCGGAAATTTGGGTTCTTAAATTCCAGCACAGTTTGAAAGCTTAGATTCTTAGCTTTAAAATGATATATAACTTGTGTTGTATAGACTAAGCAAACCTTTATAAATTACAATGAGAATGTCCGAGTGTCAGACAGGCTAATGACAAAACAATAGAGAAAACGGGCTCCAAAGAAGAGTGACCATTTAAGAGCGCCTAATCTGTGTCCTATTGTTTGTCGCACAAAAGGTTGAGTCAAAACACCAAAGCCTACACTGTGAAGTACTCGTTGGATTGGGTTGAAACTTTCCATACCTTTAGAATTGATAGATTTCTTTTTTGCTGTAAATTTTGAATATCAGGCAGTGGATAGTTTTTGAGCTATACCAGAAAAGCGATGTCAAGTACGATCCCAGCAAGCTGACTCACAAAGTTTGGATATCCAGGAAAAAATGGTCATTTTGAACGAGAGTAAAAACATATTTCAGCATGGTATTTTACCTCGAAAGTTTGTCAGATGGTAGATTTATGAATTAACTTTCAGAAAATACCAAAAACTTAAAATTGAAATTTCCACCCCAAACAACCTTTTTCAGCTGTTTACTCTAAAACTCCCATTGCGACTTATTGGTCGTTTTGTGGTGGAGGGTCACATATTAGGCTTTCACTGGTTTTGTGACTTCAACGACGTTAAACTTTTCATATATTTAAATACATATTGTATTGTAGATGAGATATTTGTTCGGGAGCAGACTTGGTCCAACGCTGAGGAACATCGGATGTACTGTCTTGTCTTTTGAGAGTGGTAGTGTCATTGCCAATATGGAAATGAATCTCAGGGCAGATACTGCCGCTGATGCAGATGCTCTCGTGGAGAGAGCAGTGACGCTTTCTAGCCAAGAAACCCAGGTGTTGGACTCCGATACGGAGAGTATAACTGTTTCATCCATTGCTGTAACAGGTAAATTCGTGGTCCCAAATATTTGATACCAAAAAAATATATACATGGCATTCATTATTCATTTATGTGTGTTTGAGATAAAAGCGATTAAGTAGACATAATACATTTAAATGAAAACACACTGGGGTCTCATAATAAGGTCAAAGGTCATTTCAGGTCAAACGTTAAAGTTTACCTGCAAGACTCTCTTATGACAAATAACGTCACTATTACTCATAACAAAGGGGGAGGAGTATGTGGAGGAGAAGTAGGTGAAGGGACAAGCATTTCATGAAATAGCCCTTCTCAAATTTTATGGGATGTTACATTCTATGGCAGATATTTCACAATGGATACAATTCTATTGCATGGCAAGTGGGTGAGACACAATATCGCTAATGGCTTGTTGACAAATGGTCCATGTTCAAATTTGAAGATCTTAATTTGCCCATCTTAATTTCGATTAGTCCCCATTTCCCAAAGGGGGAATATTTTCAAAAATTTCCCAAAGCTCGCTCGTTTAAGTTTAAGTAAGGTGACATCAATGCAGCATGATGCTAGATAATGTATTAATGTGAATATAGAGTTATACCAGGATCTCATAGTCGCATTTTTGCCGCTTGGTGTTCGCATTTCGTAGCGCCCCCCCCCCCCCCCCTCCCCCTTGAAAGACGCTAAGCCTGCCCCGAATGCATTTAATGCCGACGTTGGAAGAGACTGCATTGACGCCAATAATATTTTTTTTTCAGACAATGATAAATGTCCATATGCTGTATGTAGTTTACTTTCGTGAATATTTGATTAAAAATTATATTCAAGAACTAAATAAACGGATTAATTTTGACTCGGGCAGACCAGGAATCCAAACCTTGACTAAAGACGAAAAATTTAAATATCGTGGAGAATTATATTGCTTAACCGCAAGAGAACATGATTGTCATTGCCATTGAATTAGGGACCTTATATTACTTTTTTTCTCATTGGATTCTCTAATATTTTCACTCCTGACTAAACCTCATAATCTAGGATATTGTTGTTTTATTTAACGTTATAATGTACTTAAAATTAAACCCTCTGTTTATAACATTACAAGTAAATATTGTCAACTTTCCACCAGCTTCTGGAACGAACCAGCCGGTTGACACTACAACAATGACAGCATCTGCGCCAGAAACGTCAACTTCCGGAACAGGTAAGCATAATTCATCTCCTGAAGGTTCAGATAGAGACACTTTCTAAAAAAGTAAGATTCGAATTGGTTGAAAAGTGCATACATTATCTTAAACCACTTGAAAGGCTTATTGAGTAATTTAGGAGAAGATTATTCAGATTCAGATTCAGATATTTTATTGTCCAATTTTCAACAAAGCGATTAATTTCAGTTTTCCTCAGGTGCGTTTCGAAGCGCAATTGAAAAAAAAACCCAAAACATTGTCACACATTAATGTGAAATAAAGGCAGGATGCACTGGACGATCCCAGGGAGCATGCAAGAGATGCAAGGTTTTACATTGCTTCCTTTTAAAATCATGTCTTATACATCTCGTCAGCAGACATAAACTGAAGGGACCATCTGTTTGGTAAGATTGAGCTTTCTTAGTCTTTCTTAGTCTATAGTACGCATGTTTTGTCATTTTAAAGGGAATGATATAGGATTGTGCCCATTTAAAAACTTTGATAAGCTTCGAAACATGCTCTCATTAATAATGAAATTTATTTCAGTTACTTTTTTTCTGATGTAGTTTACACTAATTCTTTCACTTTTTCAACATTTATTGACCAGTTGGGGCAGAAAGTCAGTGTAATAAGCAAAGTAGTTGTTATTTCTCTCATCAGAACTTTTACTCTTCATGTAATTACTGGCTTCCATTACATGATTTATTTCTGTTTTAGAATTGGTCACCCGAACGGTTCGTGTGTCCATTACAGCCTCGGAAAGAAATGGTCAACCGCTTAGGTATACCAGTGCTCTGAGTGACCGGTCAACAGGGGAATTCCAAACTCTCCAGACTCTATTTTGCAATGCGGTAAGTATCACAGCCAGAGCACGTAAGTTCGCCACTCTATTTTCCTGCTTGAACAATTTTGAATGTTGTTGTTTAATATCATCTGCGTTCAATTATTGATATTATGATTAATTACACCATTTTTTATTAGGTGGTCTGTCGTAGACAGATCACCTTTTAGTTTCGTCAGAATTTCTTGGTCTTTGTTTTATCCCACTTTTTTGTGAACGTGATTCCTCAAAATCGGCTCACTCAATTTTCATCACATTTCAGTCAGTCATCAGCCCTCTCAAGTTCTAGGAAACTTTTCAAGGTCATCAGGTCATTGTGACGTCATCCAGGCGCCATTTTATGAAATCACATTATCGATCATATCTTCATAACGAGTCATAAAAAATAAACCATATTTGACACACATGAACTTCAGGTCAAGGGTTAACATAACCGATCAGCAAAATGCGCGCACGTGATGCGCGCGTCAAAATTTAAAAATGCTCAAAATCACTTTTTTAATCAAATTAGAGTACGTTTCAGGACATTTTAAACAGTTAAAAATTTTCCTTCCGTGCACGCCGTTTTTTCGCATGGTTCGTCTTCCTGACACTATTCTTGACGATTTCCAACTATTTACAGTCATTCTGGACATTCCATAATGCCACACGCGCGCGTTAAACTTTCAAATCCGCTTGCGCGTCAATGGGCATTCTAGTGAATAGGTTTTTATTTTCTGCCCAAGTATCATTTCTCTTGGAAACAACCACGTATTATTTCAAAGCACATTTACAATATGTGACCCTCCACCACAAAACGACCAATAAGTCGGAAATTTGGGTTCTTAAATTCCAGCACAGTTTGAAAGCTTAGATTCTTAGCTTTAAAATGATATATAACTTGTGTTGTATAGACTAAGCAAACCTTTATAAATTACAATGAGAATGTCCGAGTGTCAGACAGGCTAATGACAAAACAATAGAGAAAACGGGCTCCAAAGAAGAGTGACCATTTAAGAGCGCCTAATCTGTGTCCTATTGTTTGTCGCACAAAAGGTTGAGTCAAAACACCAAAGCCTACACTGTGAAGTACTCGTTGGATTGGGTTGAAACTTTCCATACCTTTAGAATTGATAGATTTCTTTTTTGCTGTAAATTTTGAATATCAGGCAGTGGATAGTTTTTGAGCTATACCAGAAAAGCGATGTCAAGTACGATCCCAGCAAGCTGACTCACAAAGTTTGGATATCCAGGAAAAAATGGTCATTTTGAACGAGAGTAAAAACATATTTCAGCATGGTATTTTACCTCGAAAGTTTGTCAGATGGTAGATTTATGAATTAACTTTCAGAAAATACCAAAAACTTAAAATTGAAATTTCCACCCCAAGCAGCCTTTTTCAGCTGTTTACTCTAAAACTCCCATTGCGACTTATTGGTCGTTTTGTGGTGGAGGGTCACATATTAGGCTTTCACTGGTTTTGTGACTTCAACGACGTTAAACTTTTCATATATTTAAATACATATTGTATTGTAGATGAGATATTTGTTCGGGAGCAGACTTGGTCCAACGCTGAGGAACATCGGATGTACTGTCTTGTCTTTTGAGAGTGGTAGTGTCATTGCCAATATGGAAATGAATCTCAGGGCAGATACTGCCGCTGATGCAGATGCTCTCGTGGAGAGAGCAGTGACGCTTTCTAGCCAAGAAACCCAGGTGTTGGACTCCGATACGGAGAGTATAACTGTTTCATCCATTGCTGTAACAGGTAAATTCGTGGTCCCAAATATTTGATACCAAAAAAAATTATACATGGCATTCATTATTCATTTATGTGTGTTTGAGATAAAAGCGATTAAGTAGACATAATACATTTAAATGAAAACACACTGGGAATCAAAGTCAATGAAAAGCTCAAGTTTATTAGACCTCTTGTCTTTCACGTCGATCCTCACTACTAAGTTGATTATCTTTTCTTATAAACTCTCCAAATTCATTTTGGCAGATATCATTTGTAGTCTTTCAACATTCACTGACAGTTTTGTCTAATACCGTGGTTAACAGAACTCAAGATTATCTGAAAAAAGAACATAGTAGGACTCAATAATGAGTGATTGTTGTGTCTGAAATATCACTAAGTTCCTTAGTTCCTTAATATCTTATAGCAGAGTTGTTCAACATCTTTTCTATCAACAGTTGTTCCAGAAGGGTTATCAATTGGTGCCATCATCGGGATCGTTTTTGGTGCCGTTGGGGCTCTTCTCATCTTCATCATGTGTATGGGTTGCGTCTTTATGCAGATGGCATCTCGGAACAACGCTACCAAGCTCATGCAAGGGTGAGTAACTATCGGGGACATTGAGAGTCCCTCTTTGACGAATATCCTCATGCCCGTTGCATACGAGGCATCATGTATCTGGCATAGGATAGCTTCAGTGACTGCTGTCTTTGACACGCCATGTGAGAATGGTTGTGTACTAAGAGTGACGTATCAGCATAATTGTCTTCACAAGCTCCATTGACTCTGGTATTAACATTATTGCAAGGACACCTTGGGCATTGTTCATGATAATCGAGTAATGGTGACCTGCATCCCCCCCCCCCCCCCCCCCCATATAACAGACTGATGCTGGCGCTCAAGAGGCATATTTTCTTTTGAACAGTTGATCCATTCATTTCCAATTATATCGTTCCACATTAAAAAAAAGTTGAGTTCTGGTACTGCGACAACATGGTGAAAGAAACTGGAAGCAATTAGGAAATGTTGATAATGTCTAAATAAGGATTAGTGTATACTGTGATAAGAAATCAACCCAAACTCGTCAAAAGCATATGCACCGCACACAAAAATGGGTGTATGGGACTGCACACAGATGGGCATGAAGGTTCGGCCCTAACACTTCAGCTCCCCCCCCCCCCCCCCCGCCATATTTCGAATAAAATAAGGGCATTTGAAGAGAAATCCTTTTCAGGGGACATTTCTACTATGATGTTCTTCCAAACTGACATAAAAAGATTGAGAAAGCTCAAAAATTATTTTCACCTTTACCAGAACTCAGCCTTCCCTTTAAACAGAGAACATCACAGCTATGGCCGACAGTGAACAAGGAGTCGATTCGATTATAATTATGCTGTCGTAATGCAAGTTACGGCTTGTGTGCTATTGGCATTGGAGGGGTGGTAAGGTACCATCTACATTTGTTTAGGGAATTGTGGTTTAAAAAAAAAAAATCTCGCAAATGGCGTGATACGGGTAACATAGCTTAAAGGTCAGGCATGCCGTCGATTAAAAGAGGAGCCTACCCTATCTCCCGCGTTTAGGCTCCTTGACTGCAAGCAACCAAGATAATGATGATTTTTACTATTACGAATAACGGAGCTGTCCTTAGGGGCTCCTGTAACAATTTTTATGCCTCCGCCCACCGAAGGTGGGTGCCGGAGGCATTATGTTTTCGGGTTGTCCGTCCGTCCGTCCGTCCGTCTGTCCATGCGGTACCAGTATGTATCCCCATAGAAAGAGGAACTGATTAGATTTTGGGGTAGGTAGGTCAAAGTTCAGAGGTCACAGAGGTCAATTTACATGAAATTACATAGAATTACTGGTTTTTAGCACCTTTACCGCGATATCTCAAGAACTATTTGAGGTGAGAACTTCAAACTTGGTACCAGTATGTATCCCCATAGAAAGAGGAACTGATTAGATTTTGGGGTAAGGAGGTCAAAGGTCAGAGGTCACAGAGGTCAATTTACATGAAATTACATGAAATTCTTGGTTTTTAGCACCGTTACCGCGATATCTCAAGAACTGTTTGATGTGATAACTTCAAACTAGGTACCAGTATGTATCCCCATAGAAAGAGGAACTGATTAGATTTTGGGGTAGGTAGGTCAAAGTTCAGAGGTCACAAAGGTCAATTTACATGAAATTACATGGAATTAGTGGTTTTTAGCACCGTTACCGCGATATCTCAAGAACTATCTGAGGTGAGAACTTCAAACTTGGTACCAGTATGTATCCCCATAGAAATATGAACTGATTAGATTTTGGGGTAAGTAGGTCAAAGGTCAGAGGTCACAGAGGTCAATTTACATAAAATTACATGAATATACTGGTTTTTAGCACCGTTACCGCGATATCGCAAGAACTATCTGAGTTAAGAACTTCAAACTTGGTACCAGTATGCATCCCCATAGAAAGATGAACTGATTAGATTTTGGGGTAAGTAGGTCAAAGGTCAGAGGTCACAGAGGTCAATTTACATAAAATTACATGAAATTACTGGTTTTTAGCCTCGTTATCAAATATTTCTAGAACAGTTTGAGCCATCAACTGAAGTTAGGCGGAGGCATATAGGAGACGCAGTCGCATTCATCTTGTTGGAAAGGTATTTTTGGAAAGGTATTCACCTCACATCTTAATGTTGTTTGTTTATCAGTTATGACGAAATATTCATCATAATCATTTGTAAAATTAGAATACGCATTACAAACATGCTCGGGTTGACGTGTTCAAGTTTGATTTCCTGTACTGTACTTATATAATATTGACTGGCCTTGAGGGGGATGCGACATATATTCCCCGGACTAAACTTCATATTACCCGAGTCGAAAACGAGGGTAATATGGATCTAGTGACGGCGATATATTATGTCGTATCTCCAGAAAGTAGGAGCCATTCAATATTGTTATTATCCACATCATACATCTAGAGCAAGCCTACTTATACATCATGTACATACACAGTCCAAAAAGATGCGCAATAAATGCGTCGCGTAATAATGCGCTCTTGCTTGTGCGCAGCTGTACTGCTTCAGCCGGCTGCGTATGACTGTAGCTGATCTCCAATTCCCGGATGTTAGACCAGGGAAAATACTAATCAAATATACCTTGGACTGAGAGGCTCTAGTAGAAAGAATGGATTCTCTGAGGTGACTGGCATAAGCATATTTTCTCAGGGGCGCAGCCCCGAAGAAAATAGTAACTATTCCAGTCACCGAAGAATCCATGATTTCAACTGGTGCTTTGAAACGAGTGTATGGTATATTTGATTTATATCCTACAAGAGTAAGCCTACATAGATACAAAATAAAAACTAAAATGTAGAATCAGAGTAGACCTACATACACCGAGCTGAGAGGCTCGTCACGCACAAACATTCTCGCGATACATTGTCGCGATATCGATAGTTTTGAAATATCCAGAATAACAAAAATGTGACGTTAAAATATCGGTATAGCGAAAAATATACAGAGGTCTGACGTCACGCCATATCCATTTTTTTTTTTTGTATCCATGGTGAAAGTATTTTATGTTACGTGAGACATTCCTGACCAATCCTTGCACGAGAATGTTATGATGTAGGATATAATTGTCTTGTTTTATTACACGTAAAGTCTTTTTGTGAAATAGGGTGATACAAGGAATATTTACCCTCTTGCCCGGTTTGCACCAAAGACAAGGGGAATACAATTTTATAAAACCACAGCTCAGATGTCTGATACGGATAATAATGCAATATATTTTACCTGCATGTTATTATTTCGCGTTTTCTTGTAGAAACCGATACAATGATCAATACGACCGGGGAACTCCTTTCTTCTACAGTGGTGATTCCTGGTTAGGCTCTCATGAGAGCCATTCTGAAGACCTTTCCCTTGATCAGCGTGAATTTGCCGTAGGCCAAGCCGTTGGCAGGCTCACGCGAGAACGGGATCTTCGGGGACAAAGGCTTCGTGGAAATCGCCCAGACTACGTAAGTAACTTGATGACACGTAAATATAAATATAAATATAAGGACCTTACCGGCTTTGTTTGGATTTTCATTGTTACAATTGAAGAATAATGGGATAAATTCCAAGTATTCCAATGTAGTAAAACAGATGTTTCGTTTATTTCAAATTGGCGTTTGATTTTTTTTTTGGAAACATCAAATCAATAGACGATTTTATTAAGTTGGTGCCTTTTCTTTTCTTTCTTTAAAAGCCTTTGACGGCTCAAAATTTTGCTCGAATAGCATGAACGTATCATGAAAATTTTGTCCCTATGGACTTTACGAGAAAACATCAGTACCATGGATTTGAAAAAAAACAATGACAGGTCTTGCTCCATGGTCCATATCTTTGGAAATTACTCGTATGACAATAAAACTTATGTACAACATCAAACAATATTCAATGGCCCGTATTCTGAACTCCGGTTTAACTTAAACCATGGTCTAAATGTGTGGTTTAAGTATGGGCAGCCAAATGTGACACAAATCTTTAACAGTAGATATTCAGTTTATCAGCATTTTTGGTACTCAAACTATTAAAAACTGTCTGGGAATGATAAGTACAATAGTTTTCTTGACCATTAAAGCATGAGTCTAGAACCCAGTAAATATAAGGAGCATACATTGTAAACAATGTTTTGACATTTTTTGCTACCCATAGTTAAACCACAGATTTAGACCATTGTTTAAGTTAACCAGAGTTCAGAATACGGGCCATAGAATTTTACCCTCATTCATTGTTGTGTGCTGTATTTCAAAGCTTATTAGATTAGAAATGAATGGCTCTGATATCGAACACAATCTACGAAGCTCGTAAGAAAATCCCAACTTTTTATCATGTTTGGAATATACTTCAGATTCATTAGATTCATCTATAATTATCTGAAAAATATGCTTTATGAACTTGAGATGGACAGCGTAATGAGACGTTTCCCCAACCTTTTAAGAAAATACATGATAGTGATGTGCACCCTAAATTGGGACCAGCTTGAACCTTGATCTTTCGAATGTGGGTCTGTCTTTATTGCTTACAGGTCAAATATGATTATAACTGCGCTATTGGTTTTGTTTTATGTTTTATTACAGAACCGTGCGCATGACGACGATGACTTCAGCACACCCTACATAGCAGAGGGAAGTGACAGTGTAGGTTTCAAGCACCCCCCCCCCCCCCTCCCCCAAAATCACTAATTGGGACAAAACATCACTTTGAGAGGTGGCTCGCACAAATTTGATTCAGAGCACTAGAAGATATATATACCGGGTGAATTTAAGAAAACAAATTTCTGCTCACCCTGTTGCAATTTTATTTTCACCACCTGTATGTTCTAAACAAGGAATTTTTTTGAGAAAGGAAAAAAACCATTGAAATTCTTGAAATATCATAGTTTTTACATGCAAACAGCCACTTTTTTCACTTTCCCACAGCAGGTTTTGTCCACGTATAATAATGAAAATAATACTACAGTGCTTTTATATAGCGCATACCATTGCCGAAGCGTCTCTATGCACTTTTAAATTGATGATAAAATTTTGACGAACATAGCTCACTCGAAATGCTCTTTAAACAAGTACGTGTTGAGGACGGTTGTGGATGAATACTTCAAATTAGATGGGATAGTGTTCCAAAGTGAACGGGCAGCGTGAGCAAATGATTGATCTTCATAAAACTTGGTCCGAATAACAGGATAATGCAAAAGATCTTTCTATGTCAATCTGAGATTGCAGGAGGGTACATACTTACCAAAGATTCATTAAGGTATTCTGAAGCCATTGAATGAAGACACTTATGAAACCATTATGCTTGTACTGCTCGATTTTTTGAAACATAGGTTTAGCATTACAGGTCTTGCTTACAGTTGGTTTGAATCATACTTGAGGCACAGACAACAGAAAGAAACAGAAAGTATGATTCAAACCAACTGTAAGCAAGACTTGTAATGCTAAAACTATGTTTCAACTTCTGTAACAAAACATTATGTCTGATAGTATGGAAGGCTGAAGAAAAATCGAGCAGTACAAGCATAATGGTTTCATAACCTTTGTCTAAGGAGGAATGAATATCATTTGATACTTTTAACAACGCCGTTTCAGATGTGGAATGGTCTATATTTAGATTTACCTTTACTTCTCTGAACTTAAAGAAATTCACATCATTGCATGGATGTTCTGTGATTACAGCTGGACCAACATATATACTAGCCAAATCATCAGATATTTGTTCAACCGTATTCACACACAAAAATCTGAAAACGTTCCGGTAATGATACACAACCAGAATCAGGTTCAGGAAGAGTTCAAAGTGGGCTCAGGCTTAAATATCTTCTCAAATTTTTGAAACTACTCACCGGGATTACAGTCCGCAAACTGTATTTGATGGTATTCTTTCAGTATTTTTATAATGACAAACAGCCTTGAAGATATGATGATAGACTTCTAGCTTGGTTGAATACCATCTTTGTTCTAGATGTCTCAGTTCCTGCTTTAGCTTAAATGAAGATCATAATGAAACCATGTTCTTGTGAGAACATGGACATATTTTTTTTATTATAAACAAACTACAGTGCTGCTAATTTGAAGTAATCGAATTCACCAATTTCGTCTTGTCCTGATTAGGTTATAAAGGTGGAAGATTCGTTTCAATACGATTGTAAATATATAGTGTGTTGGCGACAAAAAGTGTTAGCAAAGCTAAACTTATTACAAAATGACATTATCTATTATTTTTAATAAAGGCATTCCTCTTAAATTATCTAAAAGCATCACTACATGTCCAGACCATGTATGCTGGGGGTACAAATTTATTATTCTTTACCTTCATTTAACTTGGTGTATATAGGCGCTAAGGCATTCAAGGAATTTCTTCCTACCGGGTACCCATTTACTTCACCTGGGTGGAGAGTGGAGAAATGTAGATGAATGTCTTGCCAAAGGATATTAGCGCCATTGCGGGATTCGAACCGCGAACCATGTGAGCCACAGTCCGGTGACGTATCCACTAGGCCACGACACTGCTAAGCGTTAATTTAATTGGAATCGATTAATAATAAATATAAACTAGAATTGCAATCGTATCAGAACGATGTGCATAGATTGACGTCTGTATTTTGCATGTCATTGAACAGTAAAATAAAAAGCATCTGTTAAACTATCTATAGCAATTTGTTTGAAGTCTGTAGCATCTGGAATAGTGGAGATAGGCATAATCGAACAAAAGGTACGAAACACGGAAAAAATGGCGCCTGGACGGTCATGCATGAGTGATTTTGGAAAATGAAGAGTTCAGTGCATTACATGGCATGCCAAGGAACATGCATACGAAATTTGAATCGAAATGGACAAGGGGAAAGGACCTAGACAGTGATCAAAAGCACTACATGCAAAACAAATTGGCCACAATGGAAATCTGGCCCGGATAGCATGCCATAGTTCCGTAGGTAGTGGCATCTATGCAGGATATAAAATTGCGATTAAAACAAAGCGCTTGATAGATATTAAAAATCTGGCTTTGAGAGTCTCTTCATTTTGCGTCGAAGCATGTACCTGCAAAATTTCAAGAAAAATAAAAATCGTTCAGAGGGCCAAATGCGGGAAACCGATTTGCCCCATAGACAATACATGTAATACATGTGCATTATCCGTATAATGACCCGACTTCAATCGCGATTTACTCTGTGAGACCATATATTTTTTTTTGCATCCCTGATGAGGGAATACTGCGACTAGCGCGCCATTTAAAATAAGCATATTATGCAATATTATGTAATGCATAGTAAATTAAAGTTTTTGCGTAATATCTTCGCGATGACGTCATCGATTTCAACCGAATTCGGTTAACAGTTGTCAAATACACAAATACACATACCCACCAAATTTCAAAGACGTACGATGAATGTTCACAAAATTAGAGAAAGTTTTCTTTATTTCGGCATTTATGCAAATATTGGAATTTTCAAGTGCAATTTTTTCAAAGTCGGTCAGTGATGGGGTATATATTTTTTTATTTGGCTGAAAAGGGTATAACTTGAAGTATCTAAATCCAAAAAGGGGTACGGGTTTACCCACGCATGACGGAGATACGGCCACACGAAGAGAGCCGTTTTGAAAAATTTAGAGGGCGCTGTTTATATAATGCCTAATCAGAAATGCATGAATTCTGGCAGAAATGTGTGCAACGCCAAGACCAAGACATGGTAAAAGTTTGAGACAGAAATCAATTGATATGACAAAGTTATAGGAATTTTTAATATTCAGGAGTGAAAATTTCAAGAAAATTTGGCGTTTTTCAATATAGCCGATTTCGGACTTAAATTTACAGTGTGAAGATGGCATTTTTCATGTTTTAATTTTTTTATTAGAATGTACAGAGCAACTCTTGGACTATCTACAGGAATTTGTTAGAAGTCTGTAGGATGTAGGATAGCTGAGATAGGCAAGGAGAACAAAAGGCATGAAAATGGCCCCAAAACGGACAAAATGGCGCCTGGACGGTCATGCATGAGTGAGTTCGAAAAACGAAGACCTCAGTGACCTAGAAGGGATGCCAAGGAACATGCATACGAAATTTGAAATGAAATGGACAAGGAGAAAGGACCTAGACAGAGCTCACAAACACCCTGTGCAAAACGAATGGGGTCTGAGGAAGAAGAAGAAAAAGAAGAAGAAGAAGAAGAAGAAGAAGAAGAAGAAAAAAAAAGAAGAATAAGAATGCAGAACATGAACGAGAATAGAAGATTGACTGACGTCAATCCAATCTCAATTATTTTCATAAACACTCTATGTGATTATCTATTAATCTTTTTTTCTCTCTCCATTCCTACAGATCTCAGTTGAACGCAACCCTATGCACTACTAGACCCTGGCTTGTTACTGCAAAGAGTAAACACGAATCATATACAATAAACGTTAGGCCTACTTCATACACAGATGGAAAAAAAATACTTGTAAGAACCTGAAACTACATGTGGGACAATTACTAGATTCCAAAGTGCTACTGGCCACCATCGTGTCCCATTGCCTCTTCACATCCCCTCTTTCACACAATCAAAACAAAAAGTCTATCAATATGTAGCTCATAGCTTTTTAAGAAAATGGATGTAAGAGCGGTTAATGTGGGTTCTCTTTACTCACTGTTATACATGTAGGCCTACCGTGTATTCATTTGTCTATTTGTTTAGTTTGGTTTATTTAGAAAAAAAATTCAGGCAATGGACTTTTTGCACTAGCAACTTAATCGAATATATGATTTTGGTTTAATTTTTTTTGTTTTGTTTTGTACTTTTATTTCTTTTGTTTGCTTGTTTGTTTATTTTTTTTTCCTAATGAAAATAAAATGTCACTGTAGTAAGAATTACTTCGCTCAAATGACATCCTTGAATATCATGGGCCTATTCAAAAATGTGATTTAGGAAATATAACATAAGGTCATGTTTCATAATTTTCACATCATTTCTAATCACCCGGATTATGAAACTGTTAAAGTGATTTAGATCAGTTACTTATAATTTGAGAAGGAGCTATAGGAAAGGAAACAAATATAATAGTTACCTGTTATCACTTTCATTATCATTGTTATTATTATAATTATTATTATTTTGTATCATTGCTATTGCTATTATTGTTATCATTTTTATGATTATCATTCTCATCGTCATTATTGTTTTTCGTGTTATAACTATACTCGTCATTATCTTTTTTTTTGCATCGTATCGTATGGTT
This sequence comes from Heliocidaris erythrogramma, assembly GCA_025617745.1. Taxonomy (NCBI): domain Eukaryota; kingdom Metazoa; phylum Echinodermata; class Echinoidea; order Camarodonta; family Echinometridae; genus Heliocidaris; species Heliocidaris erythrogramma. The sequence continues at coordinate 4,122,608 of CM046864.1, read as the reverse complement.
TTTATATCAAAAGGTATATATCCATTTGGGTGACATTTGTCTGCATGTTACAAGCATACTTGTATTTAATGATAAGAACATTATTTTTGTGTAATCGATAATGTAATCTTAGGAATAGCTCAAAACTAATTAATTATGCTACTAATGAAAGGGCCCCGTAACACGAAGCTTAGTGATTGATCCTATGATCGATTTTTGTGACTGATCGCATTGACCACTGTGTGAAATCACTCGCAAAAATTAGTCGTACGATCAATTGAATTTTCAAATTGGATATCATAGTATGTCATCTAGCGATCTATTATCATGCTTACTTGAGTGTGTGCGTGTGTGTTTGGGAGTATTATGATGTCTTATGAAGTACTCGTTGGACTGGGTTGAAACTTTCCATACCATTAGAATAGATATATTTCTTTCTTTCTGTAGATTTTGAATATCAGACAGTGCATAGTTGTTGAGCTAGGCCAGAAAAGCGATGTGAAGTACGATCCCAGCAAGCTGACTCACAAAGTTTGAATATCCAAGAAAGAATGGTCTTTTTGAATGAGAGTAAAAACATATTTCAGCATGGTATTTTACCCCGAAATTTTGTCAGATGGTAGAGAAATAAATTAGCTTTCAGAAAATACCACAAACTTAAAGTAGAAATTTCCACCCCAAACTACCCTTTTTAGCTGTTTAGTCTAAAACTCCCATTGCGACTTATTGGTCGTTTTGTGGTGGAGGGTCACATATATATATTGGGCATAATCAATTATGTTTTGTTTTAAAACACGTTATATTTTCTCAAATCAAATCGGAAGTAAAATACACTGTTTATGATATCTTAAGCAAATATTGTATCATCATCCAACGTGTTTTTTGTTTTTGTAATCAAATAAAAGCAGAAGTAAGATATACTAGTATCTTTAAAAAGTGTGGAGTCTTTTATTAAGACATGTTGTGCCATTTGGCACAGATTTTACACACAAATCCCACAGATGGTAGAGTAATAAATTAACTTTCAGAAAATACCACAAACTTAAAATAGAAATTTCCACCCCAAACTACCTTTTTTTAGCTGTTTAGTCTAAAACTCCCATTGCGACTTATTGGTCGTTTTGTGGTGGAGGGTCACATATATATTTGGCATAATCAATTATATGTGCATCTATATCATGAAAAAGAAGTCAATGTTGTATATAGGAAGAAAAAAAAATAGGCGGACCGGCGCAATTCCGATTCAGGGCCCAAGGCCTCTTGGCCGATTAATACCTTCCCGGTTGTTATATAATATGCCAATGTGAAACGAATGATCACAAAATTAACAACTTGTCATTTCTCCAATCAAATAAATTGGCATTGTCAAATGGGATATATAGATATTACAAGATATCGTCTCACTGCCCAAATTTGAGATGTGATGCGACGTGTGCCTGAATACGAGATGTCGATAGGACCTATATTGGTCATGTCACTATTATCGGACTAGGGGGGTTGCAGCAACCCCCCCCCCCCCCCGGGGTTAAAACGCCTATGTAAACCAGTTTTCGTACAAGAACGATGCTCAGAAAAGTTATGTAATATATCTCTGTATTCAAAATATATTCGGATGTGTATCTTAGGTCTTAAGAGAATTATAAACATTCATCTTTACTCGTTTACTCCGACATGATTTATATATATATATATATATATATATATATATATAATCGGAAGTAAGATATATCTGAAGTAAGTGTTTTGTTTTAAGACACGTTATATTTTCTCAAATCAAATCGGAAGTAAAATACACTGTTTATGATATATTAAGCGAATATTGTATCATCATCCGTGTTTTTTGTTTTTGTAATCAAATAATTAAAAGCAGAAGTAAGATATAGTAGTATCTTTAAAAAGTGTGGAGTCTTTTATTAAGACATGTTGTGCCATTTGGCACAGATTTTACACACAAATCCCACAGATGGTAGAGTAATAAATTAACTTTCAGAAAATACCACAAATTTAAAATAGAAATTTCCACCCCAAACTACCTTTTTTTAGCTGTTTAGTCTAAAACTCCCATTGCGACTTATTGGTCGTTTTGTGGTGGAGGGTCACATATATATTTGGCATAATCAATTATATGTGCATCTATATCATGTAAAAGAAGTCAATGTTGTATATAGGAAGAAAAAAAAATAGGCGGACCGGCGCAATTCCGATTCAGGGCCCAAGGCCTCTTGGCCGATTAATACCTTCCCGGTTGTTATATAATATGCCAATGTGAAACGAATGATCACAAAATTAACAACTTGTCATTTCTCCAATCAAATAAATTGGCATTGTCAAATGGGATATATAGATATTACAAGATATTACAAGACTTTACACACAAATCCCACAGAAGGGTAATATACGTGGCAAACAAATAGTATAGTGTTATCTTCTAAGACATGTAACATTTTTATAATGAAATATTATCTCTTAATGTAGATATCAAGTAAATGTATATCTGGAATTCGTATTTACATATGTATATTTAAAAGTACATAATGAAGCAAGATGCTGATGTCCAGTTCGTCAGTGTACATTATCATGTCATATAAAGACCCAATTTTACAGAATCCAACTAGCATTCAATTAGTGATATTTTCAAGAACGGTGCTAGTATTCCTCAACACTGAATAGTGATTTATATACCTATCAATGCTGACATAAGATATGGCTACATAATAAAATACGGAAAATACGTTAATGTTAGGTACATGTGTTCAATATCACTGGGCCTTAATACATTTGACGTACAATAAAATGCTTTTTTTATAATCCAAACATAGTACCTTCTGTTGTGAATTTAAATATACCAGGTAACTTTGTCATCTATGAACGTCTCTGCCCGTCCTCTTCTCCCCCCTCCCTCTCTCTCTCTCTTCTCTAATATATTCCTCTTCTTTCTGTACACTACGTGATTTTTTTTCCTCTTTTTTTTGCTTTTTGATTGATTTGTTGTTTGTGGGTTTTTTTTGGTTTGTTTGTTTGTTTTTTTAGTTTTTGTTTTTGTGTTTTTTGTTTTTTGTTTTTTGTTTTTTTGTTTTTTTGTTTTTTTTTTTTGGGGGGGGGGATGGGTTTTATTTCAACCCCTTTTTTGCGGGGGGGGGGGGGATCTAGCTTCGTGGGCCTGCTTGTCACTTTTCAAATGATTCACGAGAGACTGATAGTACCAAATTGGACAAGCTCCAACAATCAAAGATTTAATAAGACGTCAATATTAAGTGCTGACCCGGAAGCATTTGTGTAAGTTGCCTGGGTCACATAATGGCCATAGTTGTTTTGTTTTTTTTTTCTTCTTTTTCCGAAGGTTCGTTATTCCAAAAATTAAATATGGTTCGTAATTTCGAAAATTAATTTTGTGTTTCGGAATTCTGAATCTTCAAAATTACGAAACTTTGGGAAAAAGTATCCCCTCCTATTATACAACATCAGGGGGGTGTGGTTTCATAGAGCTGTTCGTATAGTTACGCACGACTTTTATACGAATGACTGGAATATGGGAAGCCAAATCTGATTCTCAATCATTTTTAATCGCATCCGCTAAAGTTGAAATATGCAGTCGTAGATTGACATTCTTATTTTTAAAAGCATATTTAATGCAAAGTATATTTTTGCCACAATCTAATAGAGATTTTTGAAAGTACAGTCATGCTTTGTTAAAACGTCAGGAAAAACTCTGGGCATTTCATTTGGCACTTCATATTCACGTTGTAAAGTCACGCGTAACTTTACGAACAGCTTTATGAAACAGCCCCCAGATCTTTTCGGCCTGCCTTTAACTGGCTTGGACTTCCCCTTGCCTTGCAAACCTCTATACTGATGAGCTAGTAGACAGGAGTCATCAAAGAGCTATCGTGGTCAACTGTTCAATCCAATTACCCCGTCTATCTTGAGACACTGATTGTGTGAGGGAGAAACGCCTTTATTAAGTAGATTGGCTGAATACTTAGTGAAAAGGGGAAAACATTTGAAAGGACGACCGAATCTGTAGAACAGCAGGTTGCCTTGAAGGAAAAAAGAAAAATCAGTGTAACGGATAAATGAATGTTTGAACAAAATCGGATAACAAAGCTTATCATTTTCTTTTTTTTTTAATTATGGAAATTTAAATCTATTAAGGTCAGTGTGATGCAGTGGCGGTTACCTTTCCCATTTGTTCTACAATGCAAAGTAATGAAAATATTTACCATCTCTCTACGTTATGACAGAGAAGGAATACTTATCTTTCTCTTTTTTTAATTCCCAATACATTGCATCATGCTATCAAATACTGAGTACAGTATTGACGGGAAAAGGAGCTTGGGAGAAAAATGGCGATACATAAGTGAAAGTGGTCCCCAAATACATCACAGTACTATTACCTGTGTCCAATTTTGAGCTTTACATACATATAGTGACCTCGACTTTAAGACATTACTTTACATATATGTCACACTAACAAATGAAGTAAACTTAAAAGCTGTGTTTCCGATTCTTTTATTGCAGAGGTTGATTCAAATTCAAACTAAACCCCTGGCTGGAGTCTGAAGAGTACAGAACTCTGCTTCCTGGAATATATGTGTTGCTTTCTTGAGAGGTGCTGATATAATGAGGCAGAGGAATGTGTTATGCTTTGTCCCACTAATCCCTACTGGACATGAATGAGTCATGGGCAGTGTGTCCCTAGTTACCCCTATTTATTACCAAAACAAACGATTGTTACAAAGCCAAGTGCAAACTGGGTTTAGCTTGGCACCAGTAACAAAGGCCTTTAAAAGCCATCTTTGCACATGCATCAATGTAGAATGCATTTTAAAGGTGAATTACAACTTTGGATATTTTTTTCTGTCATTTCTGATTTATGTTAAAAACCCAATGTCACATTTATATACCTTTATGTATGTGTGTACATTATATATAGCTCGGGGGAACCTTGATTTAAGCTACCCAGCCATTATCCTTTCATTTCCTCTTACACTGAAATGAGCCAAGACTCGGGACGTAGCTGAATACCACGTATTTATTGGTGTCAAACTTTAATTATGTAAGAACGTTATATCAATTGTCTCCAGTATTTGTCATTAACTGAACACAAAACACAACATATATGTATATATATAATTATTATTAACGGGGTGTCCAGTAATAAGACATGGTCTGTAATAGGATAAATAACCATACGACACCACTAAAGAGGAATAATCACTGCACAGTATATGGGCATAATAGTGAGAAAAAAAGTTAACAGTCTTCAAAATGATACCTAAAGGTAATGGCGAATATAGTATCACGGGTGATCTTTCAATCAAACTCGAAATAAGACATTGCACACCAGCACACGAATATTCTCCATTTACAATGGCAACGCATCATTCGGAAACCCCCCCCCCCCCCCCCCCCGCCTCCATAAGAAATGGGTTGCACAGAATTGCAACAAAATCACATAATCATAACAAACGGGCCACCATTTCAAAGGGAAATATATGGGCTTTCAGTGATAACAAATACCAGCATTATAATACATGTATTACAATTTACTATAACTAGAAATCTCATCGATGAAACAGGAGATTCCGCACTCCAGGAAACATTTTAAAAAGCCCGACTAACGTCATCATGGACCTACTATACAGAGATAGGTCCATGACGTCATTAAATGCGTTAATCGACCCTGTGAATAGACCTGTTTACTAAGTGATTCAAATTTTATGCATACTTTTGAAACAAAGGTTGTTCTTGACAACCTGAAAGCTTGCCAGAGGCTTGCCAGACATAGCAACAATAATGTATGCAAACTGGATTCCAAGTATTGTAGTTCATTCATTAATAACAGGTTAATGGAATACCTCGTTACTAGGTCCCCAGGAAAGAAACATCCATAAATTTGAATCACTTAGTAAACAGGTCTATTAAACTCTTCGTCAATGCTTATTTTTCATGATTTGAGCGTACATCAAGGCAAGCACGCAATATCATTCATTTTTATTGAAATGAATTAACCGTAGGTAAATATTATGAAGGGAAACATTATTAAAATATCTAGCAGCCTTTAAGGCTTGAATCCTTAAGTTTGTTGTAATTGGTACCACTATAATATGCACTGACTAAACTCCATGGACTATCCTACCCTAACACACTCTCAACGGGCTTGTCTCGAATGGGTCGGTTGCGGGAGCGGGATGGGAGCGGGAACGGGCACACCCTTTCGAGACAAGCCCCCCCCCCCCCCCGTTATCTCGAATGGAAGCGTTCCGAACGAGAAGTTCAATGAACGCGCCACTTCGAGACAACCGGGGGGGGGGGGGGCTTTCCTCGAATGGGTGTGTTGAGTAGACTTTTGTAACAGACGTTTTAGAAATTTTTGAAAAATGTACTCTTGCTGTTTTTTTCGTTTTTCTTTTGTCTAAGATGTAGAAAATATAATAAAACAGTATCTAAAAAAAGCTTTTGACAAGGAAATCATTATTTGTGTAAAATAAATAGGAGAATTGAATAATTATGCATTAAAACACACGGGGAAGAAAGGGCAAGTGGCGTAGCTCGGATTTTTTATTTATTTATTTTAATTTTTTTGGCGTGACCTGTTAAATATTGTGAAATTGTGTTACAGACATGTGCTGACATAAGCCAAGGTGTGTTTATCATCTTTCCAAAGTTAGAATCACGTTTTAATGTCATTCTATCATTCTATTAATACCCACTATCAAAAGTCAAAACGCATATCAAAAGGTCGTTTGTACCCGGCCCCCAACTCCCCATACAAGGGGTAGGCCTATGCTCGTACCTCCTTTTCAAAAGTGACCCCTTATCCCGGAGAAGTTGGAATTTGTTTTACCCCCCTTTTCTGAGATATTGGACCCCTTATCCAGGCAATTAAGGAAATTAAGAAATCTACGCCACTTGCCCTTTCGTCCCCGTGTGTTTTAATGCATAATTATTCAATTCTCCTATTTATTATGTGTTATTATATTTTCTACATCTTAGACAAAAGAAAAACGAAAAAACCAGCAAGAGTACATTTTTCAACAAATTCTAAAACTTCTGTTACAAAAGTCTACTCAACACACCCATTCGAGGAAAGTCCCCCCCCCCCCCCCCCCTGCTTGTCTCGAAGTGGCGCGTTCATTGGGAACGCGTCCATTCGAGATAACCGGGATAACCATCCCGCTCCCATCCCGCTCCCGCAACCCACCCATTCGAGACAAGCCCTCTCAACGTGGCATTATTCGTAAATACGGATTACTCAATTAAAGGAGAATTAAGCCCTGATTACAAATTTACTTATATTGGACGGTGTAATATATTCCTACTTATTGGCCTAAATCATTTTCTAATAAGATATCAGAAAAGGGTATAAATAAAGATATTCCAACACCCGATATCGTCTCCTACTCATTTACATGGGGGCTGCCATTTTCTTGCTGATTTGGAGTTGTACATGAACCATTGAGAAATGTTCCAGTCAGGAAGATATTTTGAATCCAAATCCTAAATTTTCTTCATTACCTAAAATCCCATATGTGACGGAAAATATAAAGTGGGTGTTTACATGTATTATAAAAATTAAATCTTTATAATGATACTTTTAAATTGTCTGGTTTTGCTTAACAAAAATCTATTTTCTTGGGTTTGCCAAACAGAGCAGAACATAATATATGCAGCATGCATTCTGACTTTTCAAGGCCATTATCCGAAAGCAGGTGAATGCATAGTTTGCCGCTATAGATGCTCAGGGAAGAAGCATCCATAAAATTTGAATTAATTTGCTCCGTCCCATACGCCCAGTATCGAGAAAATAGTTTCTATTAAGCAAATATCCATTTTCAACAGAAATATATAAGGAAATCTTCAGTTTAAAAATAAATTGACATATCTATTCTATATTATTAATCTCAAATGGGTTTTTAATTTTTGAAAAAGGCAATTGAGCATTTGGATTAAAGTAGAACTTTAATGATTTTAAATATTGGCTTAATACTTATTATTGCATAGATGGCATAAATTAAACAAGGTTATCCAAATTCAACGCTTGGAAACATTTGAAGTAATGATTATTATCAATTATAAAACGGTAAAATACAGCCCCCGATATAGCAGCTGAAGAGCTCCTCGAACGCTGCTGAGATATGTGACGACACACCATGGACCAGTCCTGTCTAAGCAGACGATGTCCCATAACATCTTACACATTTTTCAGAGCCTATTTTGTCATCTCCTCTTCACTTATTTCTCTTCCTTCACTAGCGTCAGTCTTAATGTTAGTCTGTTGCCTCACTCTTAACTTCGTGTATGGTATTATTTTGATGAAAAATGCAGCGTTAAAAAATAAAGGAATCAGTCACTTGTAAACAAAATAAGACGCCATTGTATTTTCAGCTGCTTGCACCGGGGCATGTTCGGCGTTTCAAGAGGGAACGAATACAATCTGTGATATTATTCGGAGGGCTTTTCAATTTGAAAATGGGGTTTATTTCATTGATCATTGACCCTTCTCCTGTGTATTTACAATCAAACGGTTTTAGCTATCAGAATCAGTTTCACTTTCCCTTTATAATGGTGTGAAGTAAGGTCATGTTTAAACACACCAAACTCTTTATAATTTGATAAATAATTGCATTACAATTACGTTCATTCATTATAGGACGTCGTCTGCTTAAGCAGAATTGATCCCGAGTGTGACGACATCAAAACATCGCTATATTTCTGGCGAATCCTCGGATATTCCAGATGCTGAAAAGAGCTTTTATTTGTGTTGTTTTTATAATCATCAGATACGCAGTTGACATAAAACTTATACGATTGCCATCTGTAAGCTTCCCAGTTTCTAGTGATACATTAATTGCCATATTTGTGATTTTCTTTGAATACCTACTTTAAGAAAATCTTCTTGTACACATAAACAAAATGGCAGCCCCCATGTGCTGCTAGCAGACGATACATATTGCTAGCAGATGGTAAATTTTGCTCAGAAAAATTTGATTCGTATCGATCTCGTATATTTTGACGCGAAGCCATATAGTCTAACAAGTAGGAATAAATAAGACCTTTGAACACTATCGTCTTTATTTTTGAGCGTAATTCTCCTTTAAGTAATACTCACAAGCCGTGCTCTTAGTTTGAAAGAAAAAGGGCCTTGCCGTGCATTCCTCTGTTTTCCACTTGATTTGACTTGCCAAACTATTTTCATTTTCTCTTTATACACCCTGACCTAAAATTCAACCAGGGGTAGAATGATGATGATACCTTTGAAAGTTTGGGTAAACAGCAGGCAGCCAAGCATATAATCATTGGAATTTTATGACGTATACAAAAAACATGCCAAGAAAAAAAAATCGCAAGCACCCTAAACAAGTCATCCATTAAAAAAAAAATAACCATATACACATTGAAAATTCTGGAGGCAACTAACTCTTACACATCGCAATCCAAGTCAGTTATATTAGTTATGTTCACACGTAGTACATAGCATCGATGCTATGTAAGTTTCAAAAATATTTCCAGTACGTTCAGACAGGCCGTGATCAACTTGCTTCTATCACCCACTCGTGACTATTCATCGCTCACGCGCTGCCAAAACAATAATTACTGCGCCACACAGAGTGACCCGAGTATAATTGGTATGCATGGTCAAACGCGCGGAAGTTATATGTCTTCATAAATCAACATAATAACACAATAACAATTCATTTGTAATATCGATAATACAATCAAGTAGCAAATACATGTGTTATAATACTTAATTTTAAATAAACCTTGTACATGTCAAAATTGACTGAACTCCAATCTTATGCCAAAATAAAACACATGCATGCACACTATATTCTCTGGTAAGCACATGTATCTAAATCAATATCTAAAGACCACATCATACTTTAGTTAAGGTCTGATTCTGAAAGAGCAGATTCTCAGCTTTAAAATGATATATAACTCATTGGATGTTCATAACTCAATGTACAAAGAGAAGAATGCACAGTCCCTCATAATGTTACTTCTTAATAAGGGTTTAAAGTTTGCAGTCTATTGAAGCACTCTGACTTGCAAAGTGTTGTGCTAAGTTGACAAATGGAGGATTAGAACTCAATGAAAATTTCTATGAAGGGATTATCAGATTGTCCTAAAACTTGGCATACTACATAGACATATCCTGTTTATCATAGTGCACAAGTATCAATGCAAGAACTTACTCCGGGAGATTTATGGGAGATTAAAATGAGACAAGTATTCAGGGTCGTGAAAAAGAAAAGTAATACAACAAAATCCAGAGAAGACACACATAAGTCTGATAAAAAGCTGGCAAAAATACCACTTGTAGATTGTTTGGTGCCTCCACATTTTAGATTACTTAGAAAAAAGTATACTCTTTCAGGAAATACCCAAAACTAAAATTTGACCATGCATGCCAACCAAAACACATTGATTGACCTCTAACTGAAAATCACACAGCGCCACTTTGGGTGGTTTTGTGGTGCCTGGTCATATAAAAAAGAAAAAGATAAAAAGAAGGAACCCCCCCCCCCCCCAAAAAAAAAAAAAAAAAAAAAAAAAAAAAAACCCTTCCTTACCACACAGTATACACATTACCCTACTATACCCCTATATACATCACATGAATACATACATTACATTACAGTACCAGATGAAACAGACAGAATGATAATAGAAAAAAAAGTAGGGAAGAGGGTACATCACATGAATACATACATTGCATTATATTATAGCACGTGCACATGAAACAGAGAATTATAATAGCAGCGAGTGAAGATAGCAGCGATTGCGCTCACACGACAAATAGTCACAAGCGCGGTGGGTGGTCTACCGCAAAGCGTCGATGCTTTGTCGCTGGATCCTGAGATTTACTCCTGCTAAACTCGCTGCAAGAATAGTTTGGAAACTCGCTTCTATCTCGTGACTATCTGCGTTCAGACAGCGTTTGGTCTCGACACTATCTGGTCTTCACCAAAATAGCATCGACACCTCGATAGCATCGATGCTATCGCTCTACGTGTGAACGTACCTATTGATATTATGCTCTAAGACATTTATTTTGATTCACCTTTTCGTTATCTAATGTATTTCTGTTTAATTTCTGTTTAATTGTTCTCTCCGGATGAACACCTGCTCCGTTTCTGTACCCTTTGTCTATATATCACTCTTTCCTCCTCCCCATTCCTCTATGATCTCAGTATCTCTCTCTCTCTCTCTCTCCTTCTTTTTCTCTTCCCCTCTATCTCATTCTTGCACTCTTGGTCCAACCCCAACAATCTGCTTCTTACCTTCTCTCCTTCTCATGTGGACCATGCGTTTCCCCTCATCTTACTTCCTCTCTGGTCATCCATTACATTATTTTGAACCTTTATCCGTACCCCCTATAAAGTCCAGTTCGCTATTAACCTAAGTATTGAAATATCGCAATATTCAGATACTCAATTTCAGGTATGAATGTGTAGGCTTATCTCGAAAGGGTGCGGTGCGGAGCGGCGCGGTGGGGAGCGTTCAACGCACCCTTTCGAGAACCCCCCCCCCCTTGTCTCGAAAGTTAACTAGTCTTCCACATTACAGGGTTGGAAAAAAGTTTGGAATATTTTTTCGGCGATGAGTATGTCTGATTTTAAATGCTAGTTTCTACTATATTGTGATGAATAATTCATCCAAATCGGATTAACTGTGTTGAATGAAGTCTACTGTTCCATCTTGTACCAAAGATTACGTAATATTGTTAAACATGTTACAATGGCTGACCAATGAACCACATGTTGTCAGATTTGCTCTATTTGTGTTTGAACATCTTGTTATACATTTCTGTACTTCACGTGGAATTTTGAAAAAGCTACGTGCAGTTTGCAGTCATTTTGAGGACTTCGGTATAGCAATTAAACTGTATCTGATTATTTAACTTTTTCGTTAGACATTTGCAAAAACAGCAAATATACGCTTCCGAATTCCAAGTGGACCTCTGCACTGTGTGATAAGCCTGATTTTTAATGTTGTGCTTTTAAAGTTAAAAAGGGACACATATCTGTTATTTGAACCTCAAAGAAGAACTTAAAATGACGAGGGATATGTTTAAGACAAGAAATAATTCTTGGAATAAAAATATTCCAAACTTTTTTCCAACCCTGTAGTCGTTTATAATCGAATTTAAGGAATAAAAATTCCTACACCATTGACGTAAACTATTCTTACACATCACTCTTTTAAATTGAAATAATCAAAATTGAAGGTACAGATTGAAAATGAAATAAAACTAATTTTTACGTGGACTTCCAGATCAGTCGTTTATAATGAATTAAAGTAGTGAAAATATTGACGCAAAATAAAAAATAAAAACAGTCAATAATTGACTGAAATATTTAAAAATGTAAAGCGCTTTACCTATAGTCTTACACATCAGTCTTTTTTTTTTTTTGGTTAAAATGAAAAATAATGATCCATATCTTTCTGTGTATGGAATTCATTTTTTGTGTAAACTAGTCTAACTGCATAAGTTATTAAAAATGAAATTACAAATACAAATTAATTGTCAGTTTTACTTCTTTCATTTTAATCAGACACACGTTTATGTATTCTTTAACTCTTACATTGAATTTCATTTGATAAAAGAGACAACTGAAGGAGAAAAACTGTAGGCCTAGGGGGTGCATATGCTGCCCTTTCATTTTGCCAAAACAAATTGAAATTATCTTTTAATTTCTATAACATCTGAAGAATTTATTCACCGACATATCATTAATCACATCCACACAAATTTGAGAAGAGTTGCAGACATTTTCTCACGTAGCATGCTCTTCTTTAGTTCAAAATATGCCAGCATCACCTTTAGCATCAGTTATTCCAATTAAGACAGCAACAATACAGAACCAGTCAACATTCACTAACACACTGGTTCACCTTTCCAACAAACTTCATTATTGTTGCGAATTAAAAAGAGAAAAATAATATATTTTATATAAAGGTCAAAACATAAATTCCACGTTCAATTAGAAAACAGATGATATTTCGTTATTGTAATTGTATTATAAACGACTGATGTGGAAGACTAGTTAACGCACCCTTTCGAGAAAAGCCCCCCCCCCGCTTGTCTCGAAAGGGTGTGTTGACGCACCACTCCGTTCTCCACGCACCCTTTCGAGATAAGCCGAATTTGTATGATTATGAGAAATTACAATTGAGAAATTATATAAATGAATATTTCCTTGTATCATTATTGTACTATTTAATGCATAATTTTTTTCACTATGTAAATAATTTGTAAAAATATTGTACAATACAGCCTCCTAGGGCTGCGATGCATATTTTGAATAAATAAACCATTATTATTATAACTATTGATCTATATTATTTGCAGGGTGATCGAAGTTGCTGAGTGAATATGTGGTCTCGTGAAACAGAAGTTTTATCATTCACTTTCATTGTAGTAATTTCGAATAAAGCAGCATGCTTATGGGACTGATCTAGGATTATTATTTTAAAAAGGAGCAAAAAATATAATAATACAAACACAAATAAATAAAAGATAAATAGATAATATCGTTAATAAATACAGATTTAAAAACGGAGAAGGTGGGGGGGGATGTAATGATGTAATGATGGTATTCTGTTGTTGTTGTTTTTTATAGGATGTAGTACCTAAACTGTAATTCAAATAGAAACAAAAATCTGTAGAAATTAACTTCCGATCAGATTATGAAATAATGCGTTTAAATGAAATTTTAATTTTTGCCAGTTGGGTGTACAGTTCCCTCACATACTAATATCCATTATTTTACTACAGAGTCTAAACTATGTAAAACTTAAAAACCTTATGGTTATGTACTTTACCGACTCTTCATAAGACTGAAAAAACAGAAACAATTTTAAACTCCTGTTTCACAAAGAAACGTAGTGGAATATGTTTCCTGGTTCAAGAAAGCAATCCGTGGAACAAAAAGACAGCTAAATCTAGATGCTGCCTTTACTTTTAACCCCTGAAAATACTCCAGCATAGCAGCCATTTCAACTTTCAAAATGACTGACATAAATCATATAATTTACCCTTTTCTCTGAGTCTTTAAAACATAGAAGTTATAAGTATTTCCAGAACATCTAAAAAAAAACCGTCTTTACAGCTTTATAAAATCTATTTTAATGTATAAAATACAAATAAAGGTTCATGATATTCATAGAGATTTGAAGACAAATCTCAGGTGTAGAATCAGCATCGGTGGTAGGATGCATACGAGAACATTACATGACTGTACAATTTGTAAAAGGAAATCGGGAATCTACACAAACAAGCTATCCTTTCCAGTAGCTTCCTTTTTTCATTTCATGATTTTGTACTTTGTAAATTATATTGTTTTTTACTATGGAAATTTGGAAACGAAATGAAATAACCCTTGCATAAATCAATAAATGCAATTGTACAACTTCCACATCACAATACAACCCTCAAATGTACTGATTATATATTTTTCCAATTGCCCTCTTCTATTTATTCGAGCTGAGCAGATCATAAGCATGCAGAACAATATATCAACAAACTATTGGTTTGACAATCTGTAAACATTACTTTAACATGAATATGCTTTTAGTCATGGTGCAAGAACTGCCCTGGCCTCAAAACTCTAGAAGGACCCGGGTGTTTTTATCCGTCTAATTCCCTTTCTTTCTCATACATGCATCTATCTGCACCGAGCATGGCCATCCATGCTAACCACCGGATGCTCTCTGCATAAGGGCTACCTACAGACAAGCACCCCCTCAAATCCCCCTTGCCTGCTAGAGGTGTTTAGGATGACTCCACTGCTAATTAGCAGACGAAACCCCATCCACACCCCCCAAGCTAAGGTCCAGGGATCCCAAAAAGCCACCTGCATCCCAAACAGTGACTCGCACCGCGACAGGCTGGACAGCGTACGTGACCCTTCCCGCTAAGAATGAAATGGTGCAAGATGCAAAAGTGGCTATTACGCAATTCATTTTATTACATCAAGTTCCAAAAGTTCAAACCTTCTCCATGAGTTCGGCCAAAGCAGTTAATGATTAAATCACTTGCCAACACCGTAGTTTGCACAGTGGCTACAATTTCGAATTGGCGCCATACGGGCACCGCCCGCCGCCACTGGACAGACTCGGTTGGTGTAACCCTTGTCATCATGACCCGCCTTCGGGTAATTCGGCGTTATTGTGAACGCTTTGTGACTATAATACAACACGAAAACTTCTTAAAAACATACACAACGTACGTGTCACTGTAAAACTGCAATGCTCTCAAATAACTTGCATTGAATATGCATTTACCCAACACCAACATGCACCACTTGTGTGACCTGTAACACAGCAATGCCTTCAAATAACTTGCACCGAATATGAATTTACCCAAAACAACCTTGTCATAAGCATACATAACTTATGTGCCACTGTAAGACTGCAATACCTTCAAATAACTCGCACCTACTAGGGATTTACCGTAAACAAACATCTCATAAACATACACAATTTATGTGTCACTGTAAATGAATGAATGTACTAAAAACAAACATCTCCTAAGCATGCACAACTGCACTGGAAAACTGCAATGCCTTCAATTAACTTGCACCAAATATGAATTTACCCAAACAAACATCTTACAATCATTGACAATTTATGTGTCACTGTAATACCTTACATAATTTGTACCGACTATGAATTTACACGCCAAACAGACATCAGACAACTAATAAAGTTTTAACACTGAGGTTTTCACTTCCCAGCTTCTTGCACTCGTGTGTGAATTACATAAATAAAATCGCTTTAAAGGCATTGAGTAACTTTGTTGGAGATCAGAAAAAAAAAATCTGAATTAGCTCATGCTGCAATGATAATTAGAAACCTTTAGGTCAGTCGGGAATCGTGTGACTTTTACAGGTCAATTGCTGATTTCATTATCAAGATATTTATGATTTAAAATCGAAATTTTATAAGCGTATGGCATGACGCTTATAACTTGTGACGGTCGGCCTACCTCCCTCTTTCGGCAAATGCACAGCGTAACGTCTATTTACATTGGCCTGCCGCTGTGGGGTGTAATGCTGACAGGGCTTGCAATACCAAGGATTGATAACTCGGCAATACTATCGCGCGCGAGAGAAAACTTGAGCGCTGGAGCTCATCCCGTGGGCCGGCAAGGGGCTAGCCTAGCCTGTCGATCGCCTGGCCTGGCCGGCGGTCGCTGGGGTAGTCGCGACATCGTGTGTGAGGAGAATTACCAAATTTTGATTATTGCATCTAGCCTAGCCTGTCGATCGCCTGGCCTGGCCGGCGGTCGCTGGGGTAGTCGCGACATTGTGTGTGAGGAGAATTACCAAATTTTGATTATTGCATGGTAATCCTACATACATGAATAACAAATGTTTTTGCCCGACAAGAAAGAAAGAGAAAGAGGAAACAAATGAAAAGGGGAAGGGGAGGTCGCACATTTTGAAACATGGACGAAACAACAATCCATAAGATCAGCTCTATACCAGAGACGTACTAGACGTTGTGTAAGGGAAGGAGGGGCCGGGGCTGGAGCTCGGAGGGAGAGAAAATGAGAGACATCGGAGTGGAGGAAATACAGCCCTGTCGTCATTCACAATTATTGCCGTACGAGGCAGGGGCTAGCTGGTTTCAGAGCCCGCCACTCTGTTTTTATTTTCGGGTAACGGCCACCGCGCGCTCGCGGAGTACGAGTGCCCACAGGTCCAATAAATTTATTTCTCGCTCTCGAGCGAAAATATCCCTCACATTTTCCAAACTAATTTCGGTTACTAGTCGTCAAGATATACATTGTACTGGAAATAGTGCGGGGGCGGGCATATAGGCCTATGCGGTTGGATGCTTAGACAAATTTCCAATACTACAATCGGAGGATAGAGAGAAATGTGGGGAAAAGCCTTTTTTGTATCTTCAGAACAGCAGGATCATGCGATCGACTGAAGACTGATAAAACAATGAACACATAAGATTTTATTTTGTCTCCTTGGACGGGGAATTGATTAGGGAGATGTAATACTTGTCATAAGAGTGTGGCACCCCCCTGGCCCCCTCCCCCCTCACGTCAGTGATTTTTGTTTGGGGGTTTCTTTCTTTTTTCTTCTTCTAATATTTCTAATATTGGGCTATAGCCTAACATTCTGGAAGCTTGATTATTGATAATATCCAAGTCATATCAGGTTACCGTCATATCTGAAAAGTGAGAAAATTTTCATTACGCCAAAATCATCCAAATGTTTGTGGTAAATTTTCTCAAAATGAAACTTGATCCAGCCCCCTACCCTCATAGCCCCCTACCCTCATAGGCCTACACCTGATTTGCCAAGTCATCTGGCTAAGGAGTGTAAGCTTCTTGCTCTGACTGGGGAGGTGGAAGAGAGATCTCTCTTCTACCTCCCTGCTCTGACCAAGGAGTTATGACAGAACTCCTTGCTCTTTACATATAGCCAACACTTGTGAAATTTGTATTGCTGCTCTCCGTGGTTCACTTCGGCTTCATAAATATTCTTTTCACCAGGTAGCTGCAGAATGCTCTTTTTCAAAGACAGTTTAGACTGGGCATGGACATCAATTTCTGTCAGCAAACACCTCGCCCTCCCCTCTTTCTCTCTCTCTCTCTCTCTCTCTACATACACATCCTTACTCTAACACGTTCACAAGCTTCCATCTAATCACGATGTTGGTTCAGGCAAGGAGTTATCAAGTGTTTTTTAGTTATAAATTTGGTTTAGTAAATAAATACACAGATGCAGAATACATGAAATGAAGAATAAAATTAATGCAAGAAGGTAGGCCTACCCATGCACTTATCTAGGGGAGGGGGGTGTCCAAACACCCCCTTTGACAAAAGGGGCATTTTTAGGTGGTCGAACACCCCCTTTTTGTGTTATTGTAAGTCGGCACACGCCTTTTTGATGTTAAAAACGCCGCCTTAGAATTCCTGTTAACTTTTTTTAACACATATTGGATAATTTGAAAGTAACCCCCAAATAATGTTACTTTTTTTCTTTTTGTTTGGCTTGTCAGAGATTTTTTGGAGTAAAAAGACCCCCAAAATACTGATATATACACCCACCCCCCTCCCCCTTTTAACAAATCCTGGGTACGGCACTTGGCCTACTAATATTTCAAAATTCACTTTGGGATTGTGTTCACTCTTCACTATTCTCCCTCTCTCTCAATATCTCCATCACTGCGTTCTCCCTCATCCTCTTCTCATGATTTGTTTCTTCATCCTTTCCTTCCTTTCTCTCAATGCTTGTTTTTACCGTTTTTTTGCACCTCTCCATTTTCTCCTCTCTTATTCCCTTCTCCTTTCTGACCCTTCACAAGAAAAGGAAGTTCAAATTAAAGGAAAAAGTTCATTTTTTGTTTCAATAAGGGTATATTCAAATTACAATACAACAGAAATTACAGACTAACTGGTTCGGACCATTATGTGGCTCTGTATTGTTGGTAAGGGTAGGGATTTTTCAAGAAGGATATTATCAGTGGCAAAGGATCAACATTTTATTTTTTAAATAATATATCTGGACATAATATTTCTTGGCAGCAACAAGTGCTGAAGACAACATGCAAGTTGTCTTTAACACTTTTCCTAAAGATTCAGGAAAGGGGGGGGGGGGGCACAAGTTACACCCACTCATCCTATTACCACCATCACACCACCAAACCGACCAGTTCTTTGCCATTAAGGGTAATTTTGTTCTGGGTCTTGTGTCGGTCTTATTAGTGTGATTGAGGTATTAGGAAGATGGACAAGGAAAAAAGCCATCAATTGATAAATGTTAAAAAAAAAAAAAAAAAAAAAAGAGGCAAATTTCATTTTCTCTACATGTACAGGAATTCATTGCTACTGAATTGCCATTCACAATAATAAAATTCCATTTCTACTCTATAAAAAGAGTCACAGCAAAATTGAATTAAGTTTAAATCACATTTCGATGGAGAACAAGAGCCCCAGGGGGCATGAAGCTCACCTGACGTGGATCAATTCACATCTGGTGCAGGGGCCCCTATAAGGCCACCCAGAAAAATTTCATGAACAACTTTCATTCTTCATGTATAGAGGTATCTCTATACACAATACCAAGTCTGAGCTTCCTACCAAGTTCGGTTAAATTCCAATCATTGGTTTTGGAGAAGAAGCTGAAAATGTAAAAAGTTTATGAATGGCGGACAACTTGCCCCAGCCCCCCCCCCCCTCCAGTATGTTACCCCCACAGACCCCCTATAGGGCCACCCAGAAAAAAATCATGAACTTTCATTTTTCGTCTATAGAGGTATCTCCATACACAATACCAAGTCTGAGCTATTCCCGATTCTGGAGAAGAAGATGTTTGAAATTGACATAGCTTTTACACTTGGGGGCCCTCCCCCTGGGCCCCCCTGGGGCCACATGTACCAATTTAGCAATTTTGGATCCCCTACCCCTAAGGATGATTCCTACCAAGTTTGGTTGAATTCCGATCGTGTGTTTTGGAGAAGAAGATCAGAATGTACATTTTGCCTGGCAGCACCCCCCCCCCCCCCCTCTCCAGTGTGTTACCCCCACAGGGCCCCTATAGGGCCACTCAGAGAAATTTCATGAACAACATTCATTCTTCATCTATAGAGGTATCTCCATACACAATACCAAGTCTGAGCTATGCCTGGTTCTGGAGAAGATGTTTGAAATTTACATAGCTTTTACAATCAGGGGCTCTCCCCCAGGGTAGCAACTTTGGGTCCCCTAACCCTAAGGATGATTCCTACCAAGTTTGGTTGAATTCCGATCATGTGATCAAGAACATGAAAATGTAAAAAGTTAACGGACAACGCACGACGGACGACGGACAAATTTCCATCGCAATAGCTCGCTCAAGCCTTAGGCTCAGGTGAGCTAACAAGAAAAGTCCAGGCCGGTCCACTCTTTGATATCGTCTTCCCATCTTTTCTTCTGTCTTCCTCTTTTTCTTCCACCTTTCACTGTGCCTTGCAGGATGGTTTTTGCAAGACCCGAAGAATGTGAAACATGACATATCATTTCAGTTTGCGCTTTTTCACGGTCATGAGGAGTTCTTCGTATGGCCCAATTGCTTGGTGGATGATGGTGCGGACCGTCTCGGTTATGTGGTCTTTATATGAGATTTTACAGAAGCATCTCATTTCCATTGCTTGAATTCGCCTCTGGAGGTCTGCTGTGAGGGTCCAGGATTCCCAGGCAAACAGGTAGATGGATAGGACGAGTGATCTCATCAATCGTATCTTGGAACTGAGCAAGACCAGGAAGTCTAACACCATAACTAAGCTGACAGTGGCAGGGAATCCAATCAGCACGTACAACAGTTTGGTGGTGCTGTAATAAAAGAAAAGATAGTTTTAAAAAAATGAA
Organism: Heliocidaris erythrogramma; assembly: GCA_025617745.1. Classification (NCBI taxonomy): domain Eukaryota; kingdom Metazoa; phylum Echinodermata; class Echinoidea; order Camarodonta; family Echinometridae; genus Heliocidaris; species Heliocidaris erythrogramma. The sequence continues at coordinate 4,102,252 of CM046864.1, read as the reverse complement.
TTAGAATTTCAATGAAATAGAATTTTTTTTCTTTTGTGAAAAGGCCATTGCCTGAATTCATGAATACTTCTGTAAGGGTATTACAAGCAACGTACATGGCCTCATGCCCAATCATAAATGGCAATACAGGCTACGCTTATTTTAAACCATAGTTTAGACCATGGGTTTACCCTCCTTTGTGAATTGTGGCCAATGTGTTTCTTAACAAGGTGTCAAGCTTTTCATAACACTTTTTTGGTCATGAACTGAAATGGAAACTGTCCTAAAGTGAAATATGCCAGTGTTGCGAACACAACATGCACTGGTCTACATGATGGTAGAGGTACCTTTTAAAAATATTCTAGTAATTTACACAGCAACACCTTGTGTAAAACTAACGTGCAAACAAATCAGACATGAACTAACAACTGCCTACAAAAAAATTACTTATACTAACAAAAATCTCTATATCTGACTGTAATACAGAATCCCATAAATTATTCATCATAAGAATATAAAATGTAAAGTAAATCCATCCTTCATCCACAAATATTTCTTTCATCATTCATCAAGACAAATTTACAAAATCTATAGGAATGCGGATATAAATATCATAAATTTGTCAACCGGGCGTCGCTAGCGGCAAATGCGCCACCTCTGTTGGCAACAAAAAAGAGGGGGGGGGGAGAGTGAGGGAAGAGGAAATATAGGGTAAAAAAGGAAAGGAAGGGAAAGGAAAATAAACACTAAAAAGAAGGAAAGGAATGGAAGAGAAAGAAGGAAAAACTGGTCAAATTTTTTTGCTCGCTCGCTCAAGTCGCTCGCAAAAAACATTGAGATGTTAATCTTTGGGCAAATGGCTGCCCCCCTGGGATTGTCAAAGTTCAGATGGTCACATTCGGGCAGCGAAGTGCTAGTATACATGTATATGGGTCTGTTCACAAAGTTGGGGCACCGAAACTTGACATTTTATCGTAAAAACATTGTAGTTTTAACACTATGACTTACACCATTAAGTTGTTTTATATGAATGTACTTGGTGCCTCCAGGAAGCTTTTGAAGAACACAAGACAAATTGTTTTGAGGGGCATTTTCAAAATATTGACAAAAATATACTGGTGTTCCATGTTACATCCACAACCACCTTTTTTTTAGATTACCAGCATATCAACATGCATGATACCTTTATTACAAAGCTAAATCCTATTAGTAATGGGTACATTGTGTTATGGTGCTGACTTAATGAAGCAAAACTTTTAACAAAAGAATAAATATCTTCCCTGAGTTTATCATGAATGTTGTGGGTGTAACGGTTTCCAATCAAATGTCACAAGTTGTGGATGAACGAGACACCAAAGAATATCTGCAACTTTCATCAATAACTCTTGAAGTCAGTATATACTCTCATTGCAGTTGTTGTTGCATTGAATTAAATAGAGAACCTAAAGTAACCAGGCAAATATTTATCATCAAGAGCATTATGGATGTGCCGTTATGTCTCAAAATAAGACTTTGCGGATGTAACACGGACACAATGTCCGGTTACATCCACACGCTGGTTTTTCATAATTATTTCCAAAATACATTGTGGAACAACATGTTTATGTTTCTCAGATGCTTTTTATTTTCACCAGAGATAGAATGGCCAAGTAAGAAAATTCTAACTAGACTTTTTCATCAAATTACAGGGGATTACAGAAAAAAATGTCTCAAAAGGTGCCCAACTTTGTGAAGAGACCCATATCCACATATTGAAGAAGAAAGGTTCCAGGATAATTACATACCGGTAACTTATGTAATTATCTGGCAAAATATTTAGAAATTGAAAAGCTGATATTTGGGCATAAGGCGTCAGTCCCCTCCTTACGAAATGGGCCTGTCTGATCAAGATCTCTATGTCTGCGATTTTCTTTTATTAATTTTTGTCGGGGGAGAGGGATTAGGGTGCAGCAGTTTTGTCGGCAAAAAATGGGTATCGCATCCATTTGTTGGCAAATTTGAGTGTCACAATCCCATTCAAAATGTTCTATCAACGCCCCAGTTAGTCAAGCTCTTGCATGACAAAAACTTTAATGGAATAGACCCAAGTGGCAATAAACCAGCTGAATTTTATTTTTTATTATACTTCATTTCTTTATTTTTTACATGTAGACCCTACTACTCCAAATACAAAATTGTTCTTTGTTTCATTCCTGTTCTATAATTGCACATCTCTCAAGTAAACATGGAAGGTGAGGAAAGAGGATATTTACCTGTAGGTGAGTGTAGATCTATTTGCATGTTTCTGGCATGACTGTGTCTGCTCCATCATCAAATAAGAGATGTCATGCATCTGTAAGCAAAATAGAATGACTAGTCAAATGTATCCATAACAGACTATCAAACCGTTTTCTTAGACAAGTATATGGATCTGAATGAAGACTAAAAATAAGAGTTTGTCGATATCTACTGAATCATATACATGTACCTGTGAACAGCCCACACCTCCCTGTCCTATTGCATATATCCACTTATCCAGGGAAGTATTAAAAAACATTTTAAAAATAAAATTCAGTAGTATGAAGGGGTGGGTCCATATAACTGAAGTTTGCCATTGGATTTCTCCAAAAATAATATGCATGGAATAGCACTAACCAAGATAAAATATTTATTCATGCTTATGCCCAACATACATTGCGATTTCCCGAATATTGAATGCAAAATTTTTAAAATTTACAGATCAGATCTACCAGTAGTTGGAAACTATCTGTCCGGACACCCAACATAGGTATACTTAGTGATAAGGATTTCTCATTCTCATTGATAAGAACTGTCACATATAAATCCTATATAAATCAAGATTTTGAACTGCTAAGAAAACAATGCAATTACTCAATGGCATGATTGGTATGTAATATTCCACCAGATTGGAAAAGCGGCAAGAAGAAGATTCAAAATTCCTGGAAAGAGCAGAGTGAATCTATTTTTTCAAATCTGGAAGAAAGAAACAGATCTAACGATCCGGGGGGGGGGGGGGGGGAGCACTCAGTATATACATGTACATGCAGTGTGTGGTGGGTATGTGCCGCCCAGAAGACCCCCATTTTTACACTAAAGTTTTCGTTCCAAAGCATACCATTTTTTTCTTGAGAAAAAGAGAAAAAACATTCCAAAGCAACGTTTTTTTTTTTCATTTTGTCGTTCTAGTCGTTCTGGCACGTCTCGCCTTGCCCGTTTCACTTCAAAGACAACATAGAATAGACGTGCCATGGCACACTGCGTTTAAGCGAATGCATGGGAGCTTGTGTGTGGGTACCAGGTAGCTGTACGAGCTCCTTGGCTTATCAATCTGGTACTTGCCTATGGAGCTGTACATGGGATCCATATACCTTGTGTGTTGGAAGGCATCACCCCAAAAAACTACATCTAAATATCACCATTTCTCACATAATTTGACCCATGCAACCCACCCTCGGAATTTGCTATAGGGGTTACCTTCCAGGATCAACTAAGATTGTAAAAATTGAATAACTAAAAAAGGGGGAAAAAAGACTAAAATCAACAGATTTTTTTACCTTGCATTTGTAACGTATATATATATGGGACACACAAACCTTACCTTGCATGGGTAGTCCCATATAACTTACATCATGTGCAAGTAAAAAAAAAACCTGATCACACCTGCCAGTTTTGTGTTGTTTTTTTTTGTCAATCAATTTTTACAACCTTAGTTGATCCTGGAGTTGAAGGTAACCCCTTTAGAAACTCTGACTCTGAGGCCTGGCTGAGGATGGTTTGCATGACAGTGACTCACAGTATGTGAGAAATGGCAATATTTATTTTTAATTTTTAGATCTATTTTTTTTTTTTTTGGGGGGGGGGTTGATATCTCATTATCTGCCTCCACACACGGTATGGATCCTACCTATATTATGAGCTCCTTGGCTTATCAATCTGGTACTAGTACTAGTAGTACTGGCCTACGGAGCCGTTCATGCCATGGTATCCAACTGTGAGTGGAGTCGGAGGCACATATCAACAAAAACAAGATCTAACAATAACTTGTAACATGTCATGCATGTCTAAATGAATTATAATCATTCCTCACATACTTACGAGCCATACAAACCAGACATTTTATTCACAAGCCTCAAAATGTTGTTTTTCACGTCAAAAACTCCCGAACTGCGTGTAAATGAATATTTGAATAAGTGCGCAGACATGGGATTGGGAACCATGCAAGATTGTTTATAAAAAATTTTATATTCAATGTTGAATTAGGGCCTACTTGAAATGACAAGACGGTGAAGACCACCGTTTCTTGTGAAAATGGCATTGTCCTTGCTCTAATTTTGATGCAATTTTTTTTCAAACTTACTCTTTAGAATATCAGGAATAAAATAAAATAAATCTTTAGAGGAATAGTAAAGAAATTCTTGTTCATTTTTCCCGTCAAAACCTTAGGTGCGCAGACCTAGCGCTCCCCATACAGCTGCGGAGGCCAGTACCACTGCCACTATACCAATTACCAGATTGATCAGCCAAGGAGCTCGGCGTACAGTAAAGTACGCAGTACAATCATGTACATGTAGGTCACCCCATTATACCCGGGATACCACTCCAGTCGATAGAGCTAGAGTCAATAAAATCTTACAAATCTTACAAATCTTACAAATCTTACAGTGAGTTGTGGATATCACACTGTGCCCCTGTCCCGGCGCTGGCATCAATCTGACTAGACAGCTGCCGCTGCTTGTCTGAAGGAGAAAAAAATCTCAAGTCTCAAGATGATAAAACAAACGTCGAGAACTAGCTTTCAGTATATGCTAGCTAGCTGCACTGAGCCGAGTTAGTTAGCTACATGCGATATGCGTATACGCTGGCGCTGGCATGGCTCGCCGACGGGTACGGTACGACCGTATACCGTTGCACTGTACAAGTAACTATCCCGACAGCTCAGCTAGCTAAAAGCTGGTATATCACTGGCGCCTAGCGCCTGTAAGTTGATGTTGGGTATAAACTGGCTTACCAGAGATAACATGTACGAAACACACATAGCGTATTGCCAATGTCTCACAACGAACGCATGAGGACGCTAGACCAAATACTGTTTGAAACGTAGATCTGCCGTTATTTCAGCCAGAATTTTGATTTCAAAACCATATTTATTTTCTTTTTTAAAAATAGTAAATGAGCTCCAATTTCTATCTTACTTTCACATGTCACTAATTATAGTTCTAACAGTAGGATTATATATAATTGGACCACTTTCACGCTGAATTTGTCAAATTTTGCAAAGCTACACAATACCTTTAACAATTGCCTGGTTATTGCATTATTACGTAAAACGCATGTAAATTACATGCCGTCATGTGGTTCATTAGACCACCTATACTACGTGAGGCACCTAGGGACACAACGACCGCGTTAGCGGAAGTTACGGAGGCCACGAAAACCCCACGTTTTTAAGAAAGGGAAACGTGGTTGCGACCAAGGCCACTAGCACTATGAACACGGTGACAAAGAGAGCGGACGATTTATGCAGCTCCTCATTGTACCCTCCACAATAGCTCTAGTAGACAAGAGGACATCCCTTCACTGCTATTATGTGACACCTGTTCTACATATTTTTACAGGATAGCAATGAATCGATGTTATTTTGTTAACCAGTGCAATTGTGAAGGGTACAATGAGGAGCAGCATAAATTGTCCGCTTCTTTGTTCGTCATGCTCATAGTGTAGATGAGGGCGCACCCCTGCCTCCTCACGCAGTGAAGCTGATAATGTAACTATTAATTTGGTAGCTGATAATCTGTAGTTTGGTAAGTGGTAACAGGTATATATATTTTTCCGGAATGTCCTTAAACAAAATTTAGTTAGGGCTAAACAATGTGTACCCTAGACAACATGCATGTAATGGAAAAACAAAAGCTCACAAACTCTACTAACAACTATTCATACACTCTGAGTTTGAGGCAAGGCACAATAAAAAGAAAAGAGGTAGCACAACATCGGGGGAAATTGAGAGCAGGAGTGGGGGCCTTCCTGCAAGTCACAATAGCTGCATCAATGCGTGACGAATGTCCCCGAGCAATAAGCTACATCCTGCCACCGACAAGTGGACCCGTACAAGCTCCCGTCATCATGCCGAATACTTGGATGTGCCCCTGACACACCCCCACACGGCGGCATGTCGCACGTGCCCGCTTGTTCATCGCCAGCCGTACTTCTCTATCCCAGGCTGGTCCTCCTCGCTGAAGCCCCTATAATCTCTGACCAGATATTCCGCGTGTGAGGCAGATATTCATGGATCCGCTGTATTGCTCCCGCCACTATAAGACGCATTTTACGACGTCCAATACCGTTCGCTCCAGCATGGATTACAATGTTTGACGGCACGACCATTGTCTAGAAGTACGCAGTACCGCACGACCATGTCCAGACGTCGTTTTCAGTAGATTGTCATCCACCAGCTTCCCTGCGAAGAGATGCCAAGACAGCCAGGCAAAAGCCAAGAAATCAATCACTGGGCGTAGCGATTGAACAAGTTATTCTCGAAATCTTCCTAATCAATATTTGGAAAGACTGCGCAAAACCATCATTTGAATCATTTGGCCCGCACATCAGGCTCGGTGAGCGCTGACTTGGCATACAGTGAATAACTTAGCCGTAGACATATATATTCAGCGAATACACCAGTACATATGCAATTGCATGTACAAGAAAAAGTGGTTAATTAAATACACATGCAATAATCAACTCATATTTCCCTAACTTTCCTTGCTTTGAAAATTAAAATGCTAAATAACTTGGTGACAATCATATAAAGCAAATATAAGAACAACAAAAGTTACAGGCTAAAGTGTAACTAAAACATCCTCTTTTCTCAGAAACGTAACATGATCGATCTCACATTTTGATACAATGTTATTTAAATTCGGTAATCGGCCAAAACGATCATTTCTATACTTAACCTTAAGCTTTTCTACGAAATTAAACCCAATATTATCATAAATTATTATGATTTGACTTTTCATATTTTTGGACTTACCTTCCATTTAAATATATTATACTAAGTTTTTGTTATATATGTATATATGACTAAAGGGTACATTAGCTGGACACACATAGAGCAGACATGCCAACTAATACGGATTCCTCACCCAGTTTCGCTCCTATTACACTTGATAAGGGGGTACCAACATCTATGGATGTCTGGAATTAATTTGGAACACAGCATTACCATAATGCACCGCACCTGTCTACTCGAACAACCTTTTGTTATCCACTGGCATTAACTATTTATGGCTATGGTTAAACTAACTGTTCTGAATTTTTGCCTGTGATACACAATGCCATACCCCCTTATCAACCGTAAAAGGTGAGGAATACGATTTTAGGTTGGCAGCACTGCATAGAGTACCTTTATATAGAAGAGTAGCGACATGGACGTCTGACTTTTCTGGACACAAAATGGCGTTAGAATTCTTTCTATTGAGAACACCCAGGTGCTCATCGGAATTGAATAGAAATGTTACGTAATAGTGGACACAAAATGGCGTTCAAATCACAGGTTGTCGCTACTCTTCTATATAAAGGTACTCTAGACACACAACAATAAGAGCGCCACCTACATTAGCGGGACAGTTGGTGATATTAGCGGGACAGTTGAGCATTGAAATAAGACAAAAACTGTCCAACTGATGAATATATGTATAATAATACTATGTTATACGTTTATGAACATACAATTTTCCCTTGTATTATTTTTGTACTTACCTTCCAATTGACATAATACTGTTATACACTCCAAATATTTGTTATACATATATGTATATGAGTATGAGTAGAATATTGATGTAAGTAAATTGTGCTTAATTAAATTCAATTCAATTCAATTCATAATTAGAAAATGATAATATTTAGTATATTTGCTATAGAATACGATATCCTGGAATACATTAAAATCAATAGATTCAGTACAATTACAATTAGTAATACAGTTCAGTACAATTAGATTCATTTATTCTTTTCAATTCTAAGATGTCGAGGAGTTGTACGTGACAAACATAAACTTCACAATTATTTTAAAATATATTACAAATCAATTTCGTTTAACCCATTTAAGATCATTCCTAATTTCTTTCTAAAACAAGCAGCTCTAACCATTGTGACAAAAAATTTCAAAAGGTAATAAAGAAACCATAGGCAAGTACAGTTTGATCACAATAACCCATTGACTATATGGAAACCGAGTGGTCTGTATTAATTAGATTATTCAATAGTCATCAGGGGACCGTTTCATCAAGCATTTTGTCAGTGATATTTACTGACAAATTTGCTCTCAGCCAATCAGATGCAAGGATTTCAGTAGCTTATAACAGTTGTCGGCAAAAAGTCACTGCCAAAACGCTTGATGAAACGATCCCCAGGTTAAAGGGAAACTCTACCCTGGTGTTTAGTTCATTTGAATAATAAAAAAAATAGATAAATAGATTAGTGAAAGTTTGAGCAAAAGAAATAAGAAAATTATGATTCTTTTTTAAGTTGTAGCTGAATAAAATCAAACACAAATTGGCAGCTCCGTGACACATCTTGCGAGCTCCTCTATACCATTTGCTCTATACAAGAAATTTTATATTATTTTCTATTTGTCAGTTGTTGCTAACGCAATAGATTTGTTTTATATAAGCAGGGTGCAAAATATTTTTTTAATGATTATATCTAAGGTGCGTGTATGATCAAATATTTTCTTTAGAGGAAAAGGAATCTTGATTCTTAAACTACAGGGCAAATGGGAGAGGAGCTTGCAAGATACGTCACAGTGGTTAAGTCAAGTAGATGCCACAGTCGACGTTCTATTCAATTGAGAACCTGTTTTTATACAATCATGCACAAACACAGTCATTGTCCTTTTAGTGACTGGTGCCTAGAAATTAGTATTGACAATAACTCCCACACAAGTAGAGCAAAATTCCCATAGCTCGTAACAATACGGTATCATCTTTTGGGTGTTGCTGGATATGGGTTTAGAATGGGTGCCGTCATCTATTCATCTGTACACAATACTAGGAGCCGCAGTCGATCATTTAGAATAGGTCAAGCGAATGGCCATTAATATTGTTATATTCTTCTCAGCAAATTATGATCATGTTGGAACCAAAAGTAAACGCGACCAAAAAACGAAATGACGTTTGAAAACGAAGTGCAATAGCACAGTGTCCTTCACTGCATTTTTTTTTAAAGTAGAACGTTAATGATTTTAAATATTGGCTTAATACTTATTATTGCATAGATGGCATAAATTAAACAAGGTTATCCAAATTCAACGCTTGGAAACATTTGAAGTAATGATTATTATCAATTATAAAACGGTAAAATACAGCCCCCGATATAGCAGCTGAAGAGCTCCTCGAACGCTGCTGAGATATGTGACGACACACCCTGGACCAGTCCTGTCTAAGCAGACGATGTCCCATAACATCTTACACATTTTTCAGAGCCTATTTTGTCATCTCCTCTTCACTTATTTCTCTTCCTTCACTAGCGTCAGTCTTAATGTTAGTCTGTTGCCTCACTCTTAACTTCGTGTATGGTATTATATTGATGAAAAATGCAGCGTTAAAAAAATAAAGGAATCAGTCACTTGTAAAGAAAATAAGACGCCATTGTATTTTCAGCTGCTTGCACCGGGGCATGTTCGGCCTTTCAAGAGGGAACGAATACCATCCTGCTATTATTCGGAGGGCTTTTCAATTTGAAAGTGGGGTTTATTTCATTGATCATTGACCCTTCTCCTATGTATTTACAATCAAACGGTTTTAGCTATCAGAAACAGTTTCACTTTCCCTTTATAATGGTGTGAAATAAGGTCATGTTTAAATACACCAAACTCTTTATAATTTGATAAATAATTGCATTGCAATTACGTTCATTCATTATAGGACGTCGTCTGCTTAAGCAGGATCGATCCCGAGTGTCACGACATCAAAACATCGCTATATTTCTGGCGAATCCTCGGATATTCCAGATGCTGAGAAGCGATTTTATTTGTGTTGTTTTTATAATCACCAGATACGCAGTTGACATAAAACTTATAAGATTGCCATCTGTAAGCTTCCCGGTTTCTAGTGATACATTAATTGCCATATTTGTGATTTTCTTTGAATGTCTACTTTAAAATGATATGACGGCCCTCTACGTCAAACTGAGCCTGAGCGGCCACCGACGACGAGAGCTATGGCCAATGAGACTGACATATTTCTATCTTTCCTTTAATATGTATTTCTTCATGTTTTTGGGTCTCGAGGACCCTTTATAATTTTATATGTTTGCATATCTCCTCATGTTTTTCATTGTTTTGTCTGTCTCAAGTGCTGTCGTTCTCGTGGGATGTCGGTTTCGTGGGATGTCCATGCCTTGGCAATTTTCAGCCACTGTCTTTTCGAGCGCCCTTGCCCTTTCGTAATAATTTCACTTCCATAATATCTTGTAGAAAACTTTGAGTAATTGATTATTCTTTCAACAAATTCCAACTGCACGTGCTGTTCTTGTAAATCATGTCGTGCTAAAAGTCCCGAATCTAGACATTAAAGATAAAGTTGAGTTCTGGTCCCGCGACTGCCTCAAAGCAATTTGGAAATGTCAATTAGGCCTATGTCTACATATTAAGGATTGCTCATTACTGGGAGGTTTTGGAATTATCAAAATTATAACAAATTGACCCAATCTCGCTGAAAGCACATACTGTGCACAGAGAAATGGGTATATGGGACTGCACACACATGTGGCATGAATGTTCGGCCCGAACACTTGAGCTATTTCTCTTCATATTTCGAATATGAGGGCATAATTATGATAATTTCTAATATGATGTTCTTCCAAACTGACATAAAATGAATGAGAATGCTCACAAATTATTTGTCAATTCTCCCAGAACTCAATTTTCTCGTTAATAGTTAAACTACTTAAATGGGTGGGTTGCGGGAGCGGGAAGGGAGCGGGAACGGGCACACCCTTTCGAGACAAGCCCCGCCCCCGGTTATCTCGAATGGACGCGTTCACAACGAGAAGTTAAATGAACGCGCCACTTCGAGACAACCGGGGGGGGGGGGCTTTCCTCGAATGTGTGTGTTGAGTAGACTTTTGTAACAGACGTTTTAGACATTATTGAAAAATGTACTCTTGCTGTTTTTTTCGTTTTTCTTTTGTATAAGATGTAGAAATATAATAAAACAGTATCTAAAAAAGCTTTTGACGAGGAAACCATTATTTATGTAAAATAAATAATTGAATAATTGAATACTTATGCATTAAAACACACGGGGACGAAAGGGCAAGTGGCGTAGCTAGGGTTTTTATTTATTTATTTTAATTTTTTTGGCGTGACCTGTTAAATATTGTGAAATTGTGTTACAGACATGTGCTGACATAAGCCAAGGTGTGTTTATCATCTTTCCAAAGTTAGAATCACGTTTTAATGTCATTCTATCATTCTATTAATACCCACTATCAAAAGTCAAAACGCATATCAAAAGGTCGTTTGTACCCGGCCCCCAACTCCCCATACAAGGGGTAGGCCTATGCTAGTACCTCCTTTTCAAAAGTGACCCCTTATCCTGGAGAAGTTGGAATTTGTTTTACCCCCTTATCCCGGGGAATTTTCTGAGATATTGGACCCCCTATCCAGGCAATTTAGGAAATGAGGGGATGAAACCACCAGAGTCTGCGAAAATTGACCACTATTTACATTTTCCCGGAAATATTTGTTCATCTTCCTCACTCATCTTCCTATTTTCTTACTCACCCACCAAAAAGGGGTGGGGCATGGCCATCTTGTGCCCCCCCCCCCCCCGTAAAGAAATACTCCGCAGTGAATTAACATTCTACTCTGGACTGTCTGCCCGACCAGACCTTTGAATTTTAAATGAACATTCCATTATGAATTCATGCAACCTCATACATTCATTTGATTCTAACCAAAAACAAAAACTAACAAGATATTTGCTAATGTATTTTGTATGGTGTCTATGAATGTCCTGTTGAGTACAATTTTACTCAGAAACAGCTTGAGGGTGTATGTATGCAAAAATTAATAACGATCGATCGCTATGAATCAAGCTCTAATAGCGTTTGATTGAAGGGGGGGGGGGGGCTTTGTGTTACGGATTTTAGCAATTGATTGCCATTAGCGCTTGATCGGAGTTTAGCGATTAATCGCTAAACACTCTTTATGTTACGGGGCCCAGGTCACGCCAAACAAAAATAATAATAAATAAATAAATACAAAAATCCTAGCTACGCCACTTGCCCTTTCGTCCCCGTGTGTTTTAATGCATACTTATTCAATTCTCCTATTTCTTTTGCACAAATAATGATTTCCTTGTCAAAAGCTTTTTTTAGATACTGTTTTATTATATGTGACCCGACGCCTCAAAACCTACAATAAGTCGCCAAAATGATATTTTTTGTTTTATACATTTACTGAAAGTAGAGATTCTCAGCTTTCCAATGGTATATCACTTGTCTAGTTTACTCAATGATAACACCTTTAAATATCACATTTAGAATCAGTATGTAACCAGCAATCAATAACTCCTATTCATAGAAAATGGCCATTTAAGTTCGGAACAAAAGAGTGCTAAACCTTCGCTCTGTGTGCGCGCAAGTAAAACTGGGTATTCAAATGGCCATAGCAACCGGTATGAAGGGATTATCAGATTAGGCTGAATTTTGGCAGGCTGCTTCAGGAGGACCTATTCATTACTCACTCCAAAATTCAATTTAATACCTTTAGAGGTAAAATTTGGCATTGAATGAAAGTATTACAAAAGCTCTCCAAACATTCATTAGTTCGACATGTGAAAAAAGAGTCATTTTAAAATGCCCCAAAATTATATTTTTAAGTCGAATTACGACTCACAAACTTGAGACATGATAGAATGATAATGAAACTACCCATTTCTATCAAAAACAGAAAATCGACTGATCCAAGCAAATTTACTATTTTGGGCTGTTTGCTACGTTGTGGTCCGTGCGACTTATTGTAGGTTTTGAGGCGGCGGGTCACATATTTTCTACATCTTAGACAAAAGAAAAACGAAAAGACCAGCAAGAGTACATTTTTCAAAAAATTCTAAACCGTCTGTTACAAAAGTTTACTCAACACACCCATTCGAGGAAAGCCCCCCCCCCCCCCTCTTGTCTCGAAGTGGCGCGTTCATTGAACTTCTCGTTGGGAACGCGTCCATTCGAGATAACCGGGGGGGGGGGGGCTTGTCTCGAAAGGTGTGCCCCGTTCCCGCTCCCATCCCGCTACCATCCCGCTCCCGCAACCCACCCATTCGAGACAAGCCCTCTCAACGTAGCATTATTCGTAAATTGCTTATTACGGATTACTCAATTAAGTAATACTAACAAGCCGTGCTCTTAGTTTGAAAGAAAAAAGGCCTTGCCTTGCATTCTTCTGTTTTCCACTTGATTTTACTTGCCAAACTATTTTCATTTTCTCTTTATACACCCTGACCTAAAATTCAACCAGGGGTAGAATGATGATGATACCTTTGAAAGTTTGGGTAAACAGCAGGCAGCCAAGCATATAATCATTGGAATTTTATGACGTATACAAAAAACATGCCAAGAAAAAAAAATCGCAAGCACCCTAAACAAGTCATCCATTTAAAAAAAAATAGCCATATACAAATTGAAAATTCTGGAGGAAACTAACTATTACACATCGCAATCCAAGTCAGTTATATTGATATTATGCTCTAAGAAATATATTTTGATTCACCTTTTCTTTATCTAATGTATTTCTGTTTAATTGTTCTCTCCGGATGAACACCTGCTCCGTTTCTGTACCCTTTGTCTATATATCACTCTTTCCTTCTCCCCATTCCTCTATGATCTCAGTATCTCTCTCTCTCTCTGCTTCTTTTTCTCTTCCCCTCTATCTCATCATTCTTGCACTCTTGGTCCAACCCCAACAATCTGCTTCTTACCTTCTTTCCTTCTCATGTGGACCATGCGTTTCCCCTCATCTTACTTCCTCCCTGGTCATCCATTACATTATTTCCAACCTTTATCCGTACCCCTATAAAGTCCAGTTCGCTCTTAACATAAGTATTGAAATATCGCAATATTCAGATACTCAATTTCAGGTAGAATAAAATTTCCCGGGAATATGTTTTAAAGATAAAGATTTCTGGTCATATGCCAATATATATTTGTGAAAGAAACTGTTTAAAAGCAATTGGGAGAGGTTGAACATGTCTACATAAGAATTGTTTTATATTGTGAAGTTTTGGAATCATCTGAAAATGATAAGAAATAGATAAGAATCGTGGTATAGTGGTTCATTCACTTGACTCTCAATCCAAGGGTTGAGTGTTCGAATCTCAGCCCGGTACTAGTGTCTTTTGGCAAGACATTAATCCACATTTGCCACTCTCCACCCAGGTGTAGTAAATGGGAACCTGGAAGGATTTATTCCTTGAAATGCACTAGCGCTGATTACGGCTGCCGGAGCTAAAGCCAGGGTAATAATATCCAAACCCTTTGGAAGCGCATAGAGACGTATGTATCATAACGTGTTATGCGCTATACAAGAACGGTATATTATTATTATTATTAACGACACATGTTCTACACACAGAAACGGGTATACGAGACTGCACACACAAGTGGCATGGATGTTCGGGCCGAACATTTCAGCTACTTCTCATCATATTTCGAATATGAGGGCATTTGAAGAGCCATCCTTTTTGGGGACATTTCTAGTATGTACATGATCAAAACTACTTTCGAAAAAGAAACTCAAGGGCAATTTCAAAGGCCTATTGCAGTGCCCATAGAAATCAAGTTCGGATTATGTAATATGCAATTGTAATGTTCGTGACAAACAGGGCTATTGAAATTGTCTTGAGTTTATTTTTCGAAAGTAGTTTTTATCGTGTTTATGATATTCTTCCGAATTGACATAAAAAGAATGAGAAAGCTCACAAAATCATGTTGTAGCCTACCTCTCCCACAACTCAACCCTCTCTTTAAGCAATCCCACCTGCCCTATCATTTTTATTTTTTCATTTCATTTCATTTATTTTATATCTTTTGTGTGACACCATGGGACTTCTATTAATTCCAACACTTTATTGAGCAGGGGGTGGTCATTTTGGTATGTGCAACCGATTTGGATATTCAAAATAGCCACCTTAGAATACAAAATACAAATGTAAGACAAGGCAAGGACAGTTTAGTATTTCGTTTGTTGGAACAAAGCTGTGGAATAGTCTTCCACATGAAATCAGATTTACATCTTCAAGGTCAACCTTTCGTAGACAACTATCAAGCAACCTTCAATGTAATTGATGTTGTGAGCTTAAAACTCAACTGTTTTTGATGTACTCCATTTATCATATACATGTATTTGATGATCTTTATAGCTTAGGATTAAGCTTTAATGTTTGTTTAATTGCATCTCTTTTTAATTTGTTCTTTTTTAAAATTTATCTATTCATGTATTACTTGTAATCTGTAATATTACATTTGCTAAACATTTTTTTTCAATTTTCACTCTACTGTATACTTCATACATCTGATAATGAATCTTATTTGTGTAAAAATAGATTCTTTTTTTTTAATCAAACGTTATTTCTGTAACTATAATTTGAAAAACAGAATTCACTGCTTGTGATATTTTCTCTCCTCAAGAAATGTAAACTGTACTGTACTGTCTTTTAATATTTGTGAATACAAGATGAAACTAAAATGTTGATATAAAGAAAATAAAGCAAGCATCTTGCCAAAAAAAATGGAACTAGGCTCGACTAGCACTTGCGCTAAATTCTAGTTCCAATTAGCAACTCTATCTTAGTATAAATAGAGCAACTGTATGATATTCAGTTAAGTGTAATCACGTACTTGATTATTTAGTGATCTACAAACATGACTACATATTATTGTAAATCCATTTATATAAATTTCATGTAGATAAGTATTTTTTATGTATATGTATTCATGTTAATATCATTACTCTTTATATTAATGATTATACTGTCATTCATGTGATGTGTTGTTAATAAACTCAAACTCAAACTCAAACTCAACTCAAACATAATTTGCCGTATTTCTGCTTCTTTTAATAATAATAATCATAATAATAATTTGGTCTTACTTACCCAGGACAGCTTCATAAGTATTATTACTGCTCTTTCTGCATGCGGGCCCTGTGATAAGTATTACCCCAGTATTGCTAGATGCCAGTGTTGTAGTCAATTCCCTCCCCAAAACTCAGTCAAGGCCAAGGCCAAAGACAAGGTTTTGAAAACCAAGACCATGGCCAAGGCTTTGCCCCTCAAGGCCAAGGGGATAATAGGTTAAGGCCAAGACCAAGGTATAGATAAGGAAAAAATATAAAAAATCAAAGAACAAAGGAGGTTCAGCCATACATAAAAAGAGGAATTAAACATGGACTTCCATATCCAAAGTAAGGTTCATTATGAAGTACAATCAAGAATTGAATCGGTTTCCTGTAATGATGGTATTTAAAAAAAAAAGTATAGGATGTAGTACCTAATCTGTGCTTCAAATAGAAACAAAAATCTGTAGAAATTAACTTCCGATCAGATTATGAAATAATGCGTTTAAATGAAATTTTAATTTTTGCCAGGTGGGTCGAATTACGACTCACAAACTTGAGACATGATAGAATGATAATGAAACTACCCATTTCTATCAAAAACAGAAAATCGACTGATCCAAGCAAATTTACTATTTTGGGCTGTTTGCTACGTTGTGGTCCGTGCGACTTATTGTAGGTTTTGAGGCGGCGGGTCACATATTTTCTACATCTTAGACAAAAGAAAAACGAAAAGACCAGCAAGAGTACATTTTTCAAAAAATTCTAAACCGTCTGTTACAAAAGTTTACTCAACACACCCATTCGAGGAAAGCCCCCCCCCCCCCCCCCCTCTTGTCTCGAAGTGGCGCGTTCATTGAACTTCTCGTTGGGAACGCGTCCATTCGAGATAACCGGGGGGGGGGGGGGGGCTTGTCTCGAAAGGTGTGCCCCGTTCCCGCTCCCATCCCGCTACCATCCCGCTCCCGCAACCCACCCATTCGAGACAAGCCCTCTCAACGTGGCATTATTCGTAAATTACTTATTACGGATTACTCAATTAAGTAATACTAACAAGCCGTGCTCTTAGTTTGAAAGAAAAAAGGCCTTGCCTTGCATTCTTCTGTTTTCCACTTGATTTTACTTGCCAAACTATTTTCATTTTCTCTTTATACACCCTGACCTAAAATTCAACCAGGGGTAGAATGATGATGATACCTTTGAAAGTTTGGGTAAACAGCAGGCAGCCAAGCATATAATCATTGGAATTTTATGACGTATACAAAAAACATGCCAAGAAAAAAAAAATCGCAAGCACCCTAAACAAGTCATCCATTTAAAAAAAAATAGCCATATACAAATTGAAAATTCTGGAGGAAACTAACTATTACACATCGCAATCCAAGTCAGTTATATTGATATTATGCTCTAAGAAATATATTTTGATTCACCTTTTCTTTATCTAATGTATTTCTGTTTAATTGTTCTCTCCGGATGAACACCTGCTCCGTTTCTGTACCCTTTGTCTATATATCACTCTTTCCTTCTCCCCATTCCTCTATGATCTCAGTATCTCTCTCTCTCTCTGCTTCTTTTTCTCTTCCCCTCTATCTCATCATTCTTGCACTCTTGGTCCAACCCCAACAATCTGCTTCTTACCTTCTTTCCTTCTCATGTGGACCATGCGTTTCCCCTCATCTTACTTCCTCCCTGGTCATCCATTA
Source organism: Heliocidaris erythrogramma (assembly GCA_025617745.1). Classification (NCBI taxonomy): domain Eukaryota; kingdom Metazoa; phylum Echinodermata; class Echinoidea; order Camarodonta; family Echinometridae; genus Heliocidaris; species Heliocidaris erythrogramma. The sequence continues at coordinate 4,084,456 of CM046864.1, read as the reverse complement.
CATTATTTCCAACCTTTATCCGTACCCCTATAAAGTCCAGTTCGCTCTTAACATAAGTATTGAAATATCGCAATATTCAGATACTCAATTTCAGGTAGAATAAAATTTCCCGGGAATATGTTTTAAAGATAAAGAGTTCTGGTCATATGCCAATAAATATTTGTGAAAGAAACTGTTTAAAAGCAATTGGGAGAGGTTGAACATGTCTACATAAGAATTGTTTTATATTGTGAAGTTTTGGAATCATCTGAAAATGATAAGAAATAGATAAGAATCGTGGTATAGTGGTTCATTCACTTGACTCTCAATCCAAGGGTTGAGTGTTCGAATCTCAGCCCGGTACTAGTGTCTTTTGGCAAGACATTAATCCACATTTGCCACTCTCCACCCAGGTGTAGTAAATGGGAACCTGGAAGGATTTATTCCTTGAAATGCACTAGCGCTGATTACGGCTGCCGGAGCTAAAGCCAGGGTAATAATATCCAAACCCTTTGGAAGCGCATAGAGACGTATGTATCATAACGTGTTATGCGCTATACAAGAACGGTATATTATTATTATTATTAACGACACATGTTCTACACACAGAAACGGGTATACGAGACTGCACACACAAGTGGCATGGATGTTCGGGCCGAACATTTCAGCTACTTCTCATCATATTTCGAATATGAGGGCATTTGAAGAGCCATCCTTTTTGGGGACATTTCTAGTATGTACATGATCAAAACTACTTTCGAAAAAGAAACTCAAGGGCAATTTCAAAGGCCTATTGCAGTGCCCATAGAAATCAAGTTCGGATTATGTAATATGCAATTGTAATGTTCGTGACAAACAGGGCTATTGAAATTGTCTTGAGTTTATTTTTCGAAAGTAGTTTTTATCGTGTTTATGATATTCTTCCGAATTGACATAAAAAGAATGAGAAAGCTCACAAAATCATGTTGTAGCCTACCTCTCCCACAACTCAACCCTCTCTTTAAGCAATCCCACCTGCCCTATCATTTTTATTTTTTCATTTCATTTCATTTATTTTATATCTTTTGTGTGACACCATGGGACTTCTATTAATTCCAACACTTTATTGAGCAGGGGGTGGTCATTTTGGTATGTGCAACCGATTTGGATATTCAAAATAGCCACCTTAGAATACAAAATACAAATGTAAGACAAGGCAAGGACAGTTTAGTATTTCGTTTGTTGGAACAAAGCTGTGGAATAGTCTTCCACATGAAATCAGATTTACAACCTTCAATGTAATTGATGTTGTGAGCTTAAAACTCAACTGTTTTTTATGTACTCCATTTATCATATACATGTATTTGATGATCTTTATAGCTTAGGATTAAGCTTTAATGTTTGTTTAATTGCATCTCTTTTTAATTTGTTCTTTTTTAAAATTTATCTATTCATGTATTACTTGTAATCTGTAATATTACATTTGCTAAACATTATTTTCAATTTTCACTCTACTGTATACTTCATACATCTGATAATGAATCTTATTTGTGTAAAAATAGATTCTTTTTTTTTAATCAAACGTTATTTCTGTAACTATAATTTGAAAAACAGAATTCACTGCTTGTGATATTTTCTCTCCTCAAGAAATGTAAACTGTACTTTACTGTCTTTTAATATTTGTGAATACAAGATGAAACTAAAATGTTGATATAAAGAAAATAAAGCAAGCATCTTGCCAAAAGAATGGAACTAGGCTCGACTAGCACTTGCGCTAACTTCTAGTTCCAATTAGCAACTATATCTTAGTATAAATAGTGCAACTGTATAATATTCAGTTAAGTGTAATCACGTACTTGATTATTCATTGATCTACAAACATGACTACATATTATTGTAAATCCATTTATATAAATTTCATGTAGATAAGTATTTTTTATGTATATGTATTCATGTTAATATAATTACTCTTTATATTAATGATTTTACTGTCATTCATGTGATGTGTTGTTAATAAACTCAAACTCAAACTCAAACTCAACTCAAACATAATTTGCCGTATTTCTGCTTCTTTTAATAATAATAATAATCATAATAATAATTTGGTCTTACTTACCCAGGACAGCTTCATAAGTATTATTACTGCTCTTTCTGCATGCGGGCCCTGTGATAAGTATTACCCCAGTATTGCTAGATGCCAGTGTTGTAGTCAATTCCCTCCCCAAAACTCAGTCAAGGCCAAGGCCAAAGACAAGGTTTTGAAAACCAAGACCATGGCCAAGGCTTTGCCCCTCAAGGCCAAGGGGATAATAGGTTAAGGCCAAGACCAAGGTATAGATAAGGAAAAAATATAAAAAATCAAAGAACAAAGGAGGTTCAGCCATACATAAAAAGAGGAATTAAACATGGACTTCCATATCCAAAGTAAGGTTCATTATGAAGTACAATCAAGAATTGAATCGGTTTCCTGTAATGATGGTATTTAAAAAAAAAAATATAGGATGTAGTACCTAATCTGTGCTTCAAATAGAAACAAAAATCTGTAGAAATTAACTTCCGATCAGATTATGAAATAATGCGTTTAAATGAAATTTTAATTTTTGCCAGTTGGGTGTACAGTTGCCTAACATACTAATATCCATAATTTTACTGCAGAGTCTGAACTATGTAAAACTTGAAAAAACTTATGGTTATGCACTTTACCGACTCTTTATAAGACTGAAAAAAAACAGAAACAATTTTAAACTCCTGTTTTACAAAGAAACGTAGTGGAATATGTTTATGTGTCCTGGTTCAGGAAAGCAATCCGTGGAACAAAAAGACAGCTAAATCTAGATGCTGCATTTACTTTTAACCCCTGAAAATACTCCAGCATAGCAGCCATTTCAACTTTCAAAATGACTGACATAAATCATATAATTTACCCTTTTCTCTGAGTCTTTAAAACATAAAAGTTATAAGTATTTCCAGAACATCTAAAAAAAACCCCGTCTTTACAGCTTTATAAAATCTATTTTAATGTATAAAATACAAATAAAGGTTCATGATAGATTTAAAGAAAAATCTCAGGTTGCAGAATCAACATCGGTGGTAGGATGCATACGAGAACATTACATGACTTTACGATTGTAAAAAGAAATTGGGAATCTACACAAACAAGCTATCCTTTCCAGTAGCTTCCTTTTTCATTTCATGATTTTGTACTTCGTAAATTATATTGTTTTGTACTATGGAAATTTGGAAACGAAATGAAATAAACCTTGCATCAATCAATAAATGCAATTGTACAACTTCCACATCACAATACAACCTTGAATGTACTGGTTATATATTTTTTTCTAATTGCCCTCTTGTATACGTATAATCATGGTAGCAAGGAAGGTGAGTCCATAGGAAATTTGACTATTGTAATACGCATTATTATTTCACGATAGGAGGAAAAATATGTGACCTGGTCATGCACGGATACTTCTTATCGACATCGAAACACTAAATCTGGCTTTGGATGAAAGCCAAAATACAGGGCGTTGCTTTTAAACTTCAATGCCACTAAAGCTGACTTGTTTTTTTAGTCCGACTTTTTCTGTAAAAAATAAAGGGGGATACGATAGTAGCCTACTATATGAGTGTGTTTCCGTGCTGAGTCTACAGTTGCCTTAGAATAAGCTCAAGCATTGTACCATGACACAATTTTCATTAATCACGTACGCTTATAGCTTCAAAAGTACAGTCTTATGAGTCTTATGTTTTTCTAACTTTCTTATTTTAAGTAATTAAATTATTACACCAGAATATTAAAAACACTCGTTCGACCTATCAGCAGCCCTCGGATATCCCCCTCAAAGTATTAGTTTCTTCGACAAATCACTCATGTTAAAGCTCTTGTACAGTATCGGTAGTAAAAGGAAAATTGGGGGGGGGGGGGGAGGACGTGTTAAATTTAGTCTCATGTTGTTCTCAAAAGCTGTTTGTAAGAGATCAGTTGGTATTCCATCTATGATTTCCAGTAAATTTCAGTGTAAATATCTGCAAGGAAAACTACGGTAGATCATTGCCGTATGCTAGGACATTTCCACTCCGACGGCTCCCCGCATAGCAATCTTGGGGCTTTGCATAGAGACTGCACATGACGTATAGTGTATAGAGATCATGCTTCCGTTGTTGGGAGTTTATGTGCAGCTTTGCCCGGCATTTAAATTATTATTTGTCTTTCATTTGTTTGATATTTCGCCTCCTTAAGTTTAATATTAAACAAATGAAAGGCAAACAATAATTTATATGCCGGGCAAGGAGGCGAAATATTCACATTGTCTTAGTTTAGCTAGTACCTTGCTATTTGTCAGCAAATATCGAAGACATCTGACGAAAAGTGTTTTAGGGCCTATATAAACCTTCTTGACTATCATAACCCTCCCCCCCCCCCCCCCCCCCCCCCCCCCCACCACCACCATCACAACTACCTGTTATCATACAAATACTACCTGAAGCAATCACTTCCTAATACATGCTGTCTAGCCATATTTCCCCTTTATTTTCTTTTGGGGGATGAGTTGATTGGGATGCAGTGCGTTTGGGTGTATCTATCTATTTGTTTTTCTACAAGCATCAGTTTACAAAACTAATTTACTTACAGTATTTTGGTAACATTTGTAATGCAAATGGCTCTGAACAGGTATAGGAACTGCATTAATTTCAAAATATAAGCTTTTTATCCTCAAAAGCTTATATTTCTGCATGTTTTAAAATTAATGCCTATGCAGTTTATCAAACATATTTAAAGAGCTTAGTTCCAAAAGGGACTAAATCCAGTTTTGACCAAAACTCATTACATGTTCTTTATTGCATCCAAAAATATTTTTTTTTAAGGTAGAACAGAATTTCGCTCAAAATCTACGTTTCATTCCAAAAGAAATTCAATCCAAATCTGTTTCATTTCGAAAGGGACTAAGGTAGCTTAATAGCTAAACGTTGTGGCTCGTAAAGACGCGGGAAAGACGTTTTGGGTCTATGACAAAGTTATTCAAAATTATTTACCTCTCTGAAGTTTTAAGCAAAAATCTATGATTTTTTTTAATTAGATTTTTCTGCTTCTAATTTTATAAGCACATACATAAATTTTCCTTTATGAATATTTTCTGCGTCTTTTCACTAACCTACCTAAATCCACTATGGTGATTATTAATTTGTTCATTTATACCGTGTTCACTTTAGCAAAATACTAAGGAGAGAAAATGGGGAATCAATCTAAACATATTTTAGTATTAACCAAACATATTTTTAAAAGATGAAATGTTAAATTTATCATTATTATTATTATTGTTATTATTTATCTATTTATTTATTGGTATATACATGTACAATTACTTATCAGCAGCAAGCTGAAAGGATCAGTTTACAAATTTGGCAACATAAATCATAGATATATAACAATCAATTGACAATACAAATAATAAAAGGACAGAAACAAAAATATGAATGTAAATATAAAGGCAATATGACATTTAGGTAATTAAACAGTAAACACAAGCATAAAAACACCCACGATCACACCCACACACACTCAACATAGACACACACACAAGAAAAAATACAAATGTTTACATATAATAGGTAAGGGAATGTGATCGACTAATCAAATATAAAATATTGAATTTCTTAATCTGTCAAATGTATGTTTGGATTTTGTGTTTAAATTGATTATGGCAATAGCAACTTTGCTAGCAATATCAATTTGTTTCGTAGTGAATTCAACATGATACAGTTATTTTAAACACCCCAAAGAGACGACCGACTACAGTCTCATTCCAAAGGCAATTTAATGCACGAAAAATCACTGCAAAGTCCTATAGGCAATAATAGAGGGGAAAAATTAACAGACCTCTAGCCTGTGAATTAAACTCTCCGTCAATGCTCATTATTCATTCGTTTTAGCGTTCATCAATGGTTAGCACGCATTATCATTTATGTTTATTGAAATGAATGAATCGTAGGTAAATATTATGAATAAAAGAAAATATTAAAATGTCCATAAACGTAGCAGCATCTAAGGCTGGAATCACTGCCATGCTTTGTAGACTCTCACTTCCAAAAAAAAAAAAAGATTGTGTTGATACTTTTGAGAGTTTCGGTAAACAGCTTCAGGCAGGCAATCATATAATAATTATAATTATATGACGTCTATAATACATATGCATAAAGCAAAAATCGCAAGCACCTTAAACAAACTGACAAATTTAAATTGGTGCAAAAGACAGCACTTCGGATTATCTTGGGTAAAAACTTCACTAGTTATGATGAGGCTCTTAATGTGTGTAGGCTGCCCTCACTCCACTGTCGCCGTGATACCTTCCTTCAAAGTTATAGCCATAAGATGCTAGAATCTGTCAAGCATATACATTTATTCCCATCAACAAAAGCTTTTACCTGTAGTAGACAGTTGAGAGCTATGTCAGGCATTTGTACCATTTTTTAAAGTTCAGACTTATAGCAAAAATATCAAGAGTTTTTGCCAAGGTGATGTAGTGCTCCACCAAATGTGGGGGACCAAGTAAAATGTCCTTACTATGAAAAGAACAACAACATTGAATCACAATACTTTCATAAAGATTATAATATCCAAAGTTTGTGAATTTGGAAAAAAAATCTTTTAGAGCTTTACATTAAGATATATTAGCCTTATTGGCAGAAAACGAATTATTAATATATAAATCATTATATACCGTATATTTGCAGTCATTGCAGAAGCGGTGCTCCAAAGATTTTCCCCCATTTTTCATGAACTGATATGTCGGAATCCAAATTAAAATATTTTGATCTAATCATTCAACCAAAACATCTGTAAAATAACCATAGAAGAGGCGGAATGTCGCCCCAAAAAAATTATAATAAAAATAAATGTCCAAAATAACATAATAATAAATAACCCGTAATTTGATGTAATTACTTCTCATTTTCTTTCGTCTTGTACAATAAATTATTCATTCTGTTGAATCCAATCAGGTTCGCCTCAACAGTAGTTACATTAATGAAATCTTAAATTCTTACAGGCAGGAAACAAAATTTTAATATCCAATTTTGATATGTACAGGTATAGGTCAAAAATAGTGCGACATGGATCTCCTTTTTTCAGGAACTGATGTATCAGAAGTTTTGTTTGTATTAGAAAAATACTGACGTCGTCGAATCAAGGTCTTTGACAGTCACGCGATTGTTTTCTTTAGATGTTATCATGGAACAGTCTCTGCTGGGCGTTCCATGATTTGGTACATTTCTGCTTGAATAACATTTGTTGTTTTCATAGCGGGTGTATTCATCAAAACTACTTTTCGTGACTTGCGTGCAAGTAAAAAACCATGTTTGTAAAAAAAAAAAAAAAAAAAAAAAAAAAAAAACCCACAATGCCACAGCATCATTGACACGGATTTGTTGAATGTGAAGGAAAGGTATAGAAATGTGTTGGACCTAAGTGAGTAGAAATAACAGCCATAAATCTTTGCCACAAGTTATAGAGGGTTGAAATATCAAATTCATTACAACTACATACATATATGTAAACGCAAAAAACCCAACAAATTAACCTTAAATTGCCTATGTGGGACAAGGTAAAAAGGGATGACAAACAAATGTATTTCAACTACTGCTGTATGAAAACTAGATGGATATTTCAAGATACATTCTACTATAACTAATCATAGGGCCATTGTAAATATATCAATTGAACTTAAAAGGTAACCAAAACCGACACACACACACACACATCATAGAATGTCTACCTACAATTCCTGTAAGGCTTGTGCTTTTAACTCATTTGCGTATGAAGTTACATTTGAATTCTTAACTTTTTGCAAAGGGCGTACTCTCTTTTGTTGGATAATGTATGTGAACTCCTAAAATAAAAATCTGCAATTCAGGTTTGAGCCTTGATTGCCACTATTACCATATTTGAATTTGGTATCATGAAAAGCCTGTTTATTCCCTTTTACAATAATGCCCTATTTGCAATGATTATGTAGCCCTGAAATATGCAGTAAACCCGAATATGTCATAGTCATAGTCATAAGGTGAAATGTTGCAAAATGAATCGTTAGCGTAAAGAATAACAGTAAATTTTCCATTGCTTTACAGGATAGATTGTGTTTTAATAATGCTGAGCTACCCATTAATTAATGCAGTCATATTTTCTTCTTTTGCTTCAAAGATGAAATTTGCCTTGAATGATGTTGTTTTTTCGAATTTGTGTTGTTTTTGTCACTGTTTTGTAGATAGTTATTTGTCCTGTTGTGGAATTTATTTCCATTGCACTTATAATGAGTGTTCTGTATGTTGGTGTGTAAAACTGACAAACTTGCAATTACCTGTATCACACACAATGATAATATCACAATCAGCCGAATAAGACTCATTTCATCTTCCCAATAAAAGTATTTAAAAAATATTACTATAAATGGCTACTTCAACACCATTTGAATTCAATACAACCATCAACAAATGGAGAATTCACTGTTAACAACGCTAAACTATTTTCTCAACATTCCACTTTAGACTGCCCCCCCCCCCCCTATACAGGTATACTGCACATTCTATGAGTACTAATTCGTTGTAAAGGGAATAGGCTTTTAATGATGCAATTCAATTATGATGGGGGGGGGGGGGTTCACATGCATTATGCAAGAAAAGATAGTACACCCTTTGCAAAGAGTTAAAAAGTCAAAGTCAACGTAACCTCTTACAAAAAAAAATATTCAAAGCAATATCATTACAGGAGTTGCAACATAATTACGTCATCAATTAAAATCCTCTTTGATTCTCATGACTGATTTCTATCAGTTCCAACGTGTAGTGGTGTCTAATGGGTGTTCCGTAGTTTGGTTCATTAAGCAAAGTAATTGGTATTATTGAAAGGATGATTTGTTGTCCGAGTTATAGAGCTCTATTCAACCAAATTTCATTTCCTGTCTAATGGTCCTTTTTTTAAAATTAATAACCGTGCTCCCAAGGATGACTGAGCACCAGGCTTTTCAAAAATTACAAGTTTGGACTGAAGAAACGAATGTGGGTCAAAAGCTGTTATGCATTTGTTGTTTCAGTCCGAAAACAATTGCAAAGGGATGTACAAATTTATTTAGATGTAAAAATTTATCTGTACATTTGAGTTGAAAAGGTGTAAATGCCAATTCAATCTACGGAATAGGATTGTTAAATGCAAAATTTAAGATTTTCTTTTTTGCCATGAAGACACATCATCTGCATGTCTTATTTAAGGTAAGCCTTATTATTCAATTCATTCAAAACGGAATCACGAAAATGACAAGAAATTGACTCATTCCTGCTGAGAGTCACATGCACTGCACACAGAAATGTATATAATTATGGGACTACACACAAATGTTCGGCCCTAACATTTCAGCTGTTTCTTGTCATATTTTTAATGTGAGGGCATTTGAAGAGCAATCCTTTTTAGGGAATAATCTTCCAAACTCACATAATAATAATGAGAAAGCTCACAAATTATTTTTTACCTTTTCCAGAATTCAACCTTCGATCCCTTTATTTTTTTTACCGTTCCCAGAACTCACCTTCCCTTTAAGCTACGCAACCATTATTCTCTCATTTTCATTTCTCACAATGCTAGTGATAACAATTTCAATTATGAAATTACATTAAGACGAGAGATCTCAACGCTCAAACTTTAATTGTATTACCTTTTTTAAAGGAGTTTACATACAGAATCGAACAGAAGAGAGTACACCCTTTCCAAAAAGTTAAAAGGCCAAATATAACTTCTTACAAACATGGATTCGAAGCAAAGCCTTGCAGGCGTTGCAAGTAGACATTCAGTGCTGTGTGTGTTTTCGGACAAAACATGTATTCCACAGGAAGCAAACTAAGATTCAACATTTTAATATTGTGTTATAAACTGTAATAGGTTAGAAATTCCGCCACAAAGATTCCCTTCTTACCATCTTTTTTCTTACCTTTCACTTTCATGAAATGATGTGAAAGAATGTTGAGTGTGTGAGAAAAAAAATAATCAAATAAAGTCCTTTGTCATTTTCAGGGTTGATTTACATCAGGTTCAGCTTGAACTGGTCTCTGCTCGCCGTTCCGTGATTTGGTCCAGTTCTCGAAGTGAATGGTATTTTGAAAGAATATTTGTTCTACTCATAGAGCCCTATTCATAAAAATTCTATTCCCTGACGGTAGGCGCAAGTCAAAAACAGTTTGCACGCAAAACACAGCATCCTTGAAATGAAGTGTGTCAATATAGTCTAAGGGAATAGTCTAAACTGAGGTGAACTTGATTAGGCTGCAGCCATCCTTTTATATATGTCGTGATAGATTGTTCAAACGTGTGATTTATCAGAGTTATTATATCTGCCTGGGACGGATATCAACTATAATGCATAATCCATTTAGGCATCTACATTAAAATAAAAAAAATGTATATTTAGGTTTCTTTATTTCCACTTGGAATCATGCATTTTGTTAGTAATCAGCAATTAACATGGCAACTACCACAAGACAACTCCCCACCGAGGACAATTACCCCCAGGACAATTACCCCGGGCTACAGCCCACCAAACCCAAAGCTAACTAGACCGGCAGACATGTCTCTAATCAGAGGCCTTGAACCTTGATATGCAGTATTATGTAATACTATTATGCTCAAGAAAAGTTAAAATTTGTAAATATTAATTCTGACATGTTTGTTTAGTAAACGCTTTGTTTAATTCATGTGTGTATGTGTTTGTGTGTATGCGTGTAATTGAATTTTGACAGACGTGTATCAATCAAATATGATTATTTACGTCTGGGACCGACCTTAAATATAGGTTTTCCCGGTCAATTTCGTAAGATCGTCAGTCAATTTCATTTTGCGTGCATTCAATTTCAAGGATTTAGGTCGCGCACAGCCGATTTGTAATTCAAATTCATTTTCATATCATTCGAATTTGTAGTTATGTCATTTGAATCTAAGTTTTTGTCAATCAAATTCGCACTAAATGCACCTAGTTCGCAAAACGTCCATTCAATTTAGCAAAGAATGGCAAGGGAATTGCGCAATACTGTTATTCCAGCATTCAATTTCATTTCGGATCATTCAACTTAACACGTTGAGCATTCAAAATCAAATGTAGTTCCAGTAAATTTTGTCAGTTGATAATTATTTGGTATTTTCATTCTTTCCTTATGAGTTTTCTGCACACATGGGTGTGTTTTTCTGTAATCAATAACATTCTTTTATTTTTCTTCTGATTTATTATTTTTATTCTATTTTCTTCTGATTTATCATCATTTTGAAATTTAGTTCTAGGAATTTTTGTTCTTCATTTCTAACGTTTATAGTGCCTGCAGAATTGCAGATTTTCTTGATTGATTTTTATTTTTTTTTCATAATCTTGTTTTTTCATTTATTTTCTTGATTGATTTTTATTCTTTTTCATAATCTTTTTTTTTTCATTTATTTTCTTGATTGATTTTTATTCTTTTTCATAATCTGTTTTTTCATGTCTAACTATATATATAGTGAGTGTGTCACTGTGTTGGCTGTCAATGTATACTCTGAAAAATGTTATTCATAACGTACATGTAGTTATCATGAATTATGTTATATATATAATGTTTCCTTTGTATAGTAGGCCTATGTCATGTTGGGCAAAAACACACAAACGCTAAATACATGCTAAATTGAATGAACTCATTACGAATTCGAATGCCCACGTGCGAATTTGAATGCTCGAAAAGACGCTTCCAAGCGAGGTAGCGAATTTGAATGCTCTCCACGCATATTTGAATTTGAATGATGTAAACGCTAAATGTCTTGACCGAAGTGCGAATTTGAATGACCTCAAAATGAATTTGAATGATAAATTTCATGGCACAGATCTTTTTCGCGAATTTGAATGACTCCCTTATCAAATTGAATGACAAATCTGCGAAATTGACCGGGAAAACCTATATTACTAACCGAAAGACGTGACTGAGATTCGAACCTGGGTCCGATCAGAGTCAGTTCGTAGCCGAATATAAAGAGCGACCCGTAGACGTTATCACTAGACCAACTACTGCTCACTATTAGTTTTGTTAGTTAGGTCTCACTTATATGTTTTAATCGTTTTGAAACTTGAACCTCAGTTATAAAAAAAAGTTTATAATGTACGCGCAGGCCTTTTCTGGCCTCAGTTTTGATAAATTAGAATATGAATTTAAAATTAAATGAAAATTATTAAATCGAATATTTATGTACCGTAAAGAATATTGCTCTCAAAGAGAAAAAATGCATGCGTTTTTAATTATGTATGCAATGGAATTGGGGCTCGTGAAACCGCCAATGTTTAACAAGAGAACCCATTTAGCCAATCAGCATTGCTTTTCTCTGTATGTGAGATCTTTCTGCACAATCAGCCACTAGATTCTGGGAGTGGCATATCTCTGAACTTGTCAACTTTCAGCTTCACTTTGGAGTTAACATTACTCGGATATAGACCTATTCTTTGCAGCTGTTGGTGAGTGTTATTTCTTTCGAGGAACTGTTGTGGTGTAACATATGATCTGATCTGCACGGTAAGAACAATAAGTTGCTTTCATTTATAATAATGATAATGATAATGATGACAAAATCAGGGGCGGATCCAGGATTGAGTATAAGAGGGGGCACACAAATGAAGGTTTGTCAAGTTTTGCAAAAGGTAGACCCGTATTTTTGGGGTCTCGCCAGCTTCTCGAAAAGTCTCTCCGTGGGAGGGGGGGGGGGGTGGGCTGAAGTGCTTCCCCCTGGATCCGCCAATGAAAAATAATAATATAATAATAATATTAATAAGTAGTAGTAGTAGTAGTAGTAACAGAGCTGTTCTGTATTTCTAATATCGCCAATTTTTGGTAGTCTACTTTCTCTTCAACAACCAAGAAACCTACTTAATTGATTCATGATTTGGAGAGTGAATATCTACAATCATTTAGTTATCAACTGAGTCATATTTAAACAAGCCAGCCTCTTCTGTATAAGTAAAACACTGTTTTACCAGAGGGCTCTTAATAAACAACTCCATCATATGATATAACAAAATAGCAAGGTATTCAAATCGTAATATACTGAAACATAATAGTAATTATTCTATTAAACAATCAATTGGTAATTCGATGATAGATTATGTCTTTTATGACATTAGGTTTTGAGGAAACCTGATTGTATACTCTCTCTCTTAGACTTCGTTTTTATTGGTCCCCCCCCCCCCTAAGATTTGTGTGCATGAAAGGGCACTTCAAAACATTAACACGATTTAAATATTACTTTCAATCCTACAACTTTGCTTCATCAGTATATTATTCAGAGACTACGAATCATTGAATTAATACGTAATTATGGTTATTGAGTGAATAATTGAGTGAATATCTATAATCATTTAGTTATCATATGAGTCATATTTAAACAAGCCAGCCTCTTCTGTATAAGTAAAACACTGTTTTACCAGAGGGCTCGTAATAAACAACTCCATCATATGATATAACAAAATAGTAAGGTATTCAAATCGTAATATACTGAAACATAATAGTAATTATTCTATTAAACAATCAATTGGTAATTCGATGATATATTATGTCTTTTATGACATTAGGTTTTGAGGAAACCTGATTGTATACTCTCTCTCTCTCTTAGACTTCGTTTTTATTGGCCCCCCCCCCTAAGATTTGTGTGCATGAAAGGGCACTTCAAAACATTAACACGATTTAAATATTACTTTCAATCCTACAACTTTGCTTCATCAGTATATTATTCAGAGACTACGAATCATTGAATTAATACGTAATTGTGGTTATTGGACATCCAATTAATACAGTTGAATTGATGACATTGCCAGTCTGTAATTTTTTATAACTTTTTAAGAATGTATATTTTTTTTATTGTGCTGTATTATGATCTAATTTTGGATGCAATGTTGATTTATTATCTATCCATTTGTTGTGTAGATATTAAAAATATAAAAACCCTTTCACAATTCAGTTTTAATTAAATTCAACCATTTTGCATCCTACATTTAATTATCCTCAACTTGTTGCTGCCTAGTGTAATGGATAATTCATAACTTAAAAGCAAGTTGTGAGCCTTTTTTTTAAATAATGAATTTCAAGTATACAACTACTGGCAATGGAAAAACTTAATATTTTGTTTTAATTATTTTTTTTTTTGCCTGACAATGGAGTTCCAATAGCTGCAGTATTTTACTTGTTCAATTATTCTTCCTGATTTGTAGTGTATTTTTCCATAATTTTATGGCATTAATATTGATAAGAATAATTATAAGCAGAGCCCTTTTTTCACTATACTGCTCTGCCTGTCAGTAGTAAATTTCCTACCTTCAATCAGAGGCCTTGAACCTTGATATGCAGTATTATGTAATACTAGTGTACTCAAGAAAAGTTATAAGAGTTAAATATTAATTTTGACATGTTTGTATAGTACACGCTGTGTTTAATTCCTTTGTGTGAGTGTGTGTGTGTGTGTGTGTGTGTAATTGAGTTTTGACAGACGTGTATCAATCAGATATGATTATTTACGTCTGGGACCGACCTTAAACATTACTATCCAAAAGACGTGACTGAGATTCGAACATGGGTCCGATCAGAGTCAGTTCGTAGCCGAATATAAAGAGCAGCCCGTAGACGTTATCACTAGACCAACTCCTGCTCACTATTAGTTTTGTTAGTTAGATCCCACTTATATGTTTTTAATCGTTTTGAAACTTGAACCTCAGTTATGAAAAAGAAGTTTATAATGTACGCGCAGGCCTTTTCTGGCCACAGTGTACAGTGTAAATATACAGAAGTTACAATATATTTTATTGAATTTTTTTTTAACAATTCCATAAAATGATCTACTTCTTTAATGATGTTCGATCTGACCACGTACACAGGGTTATTTAAAGAAAGTTTGCCTTTCGTCAATTCACAGTCAATGCATAACAATTTAAAACATACAATTTATTTTTCTATTATTCTTCACTCCTTTTTTCATCTTGATTTTAATAATAACGCACATGCGATTAATTCCATATCGTATGTTTCTTTTTGGTTGAAATCTGACCTAATAGAAAACTGCGATCCGGTCATCATGGTACTGCTAGTGTCGCGATGTTGCGGTTGAGGTTGCTGGCTGACTAGCTAACACTATTATGGCGTGTACAGCGGCCGCCACTGGGCATCGCGATGTTGGTGGAGTCGTGGTGATTGCACCGTAGTGTAGATGAGACTTTTATACAAGTCTATACGAGTCGGCTCTTTTGATTCAGTTTCAGATTATTTCATATTTCACATTTTGCAATATTTTCATATACTATTAATTGAAAAGACTGAACTAAAAGGAGAGTGAAATATGAAGCTAAGCTTGTAAGTTATAGCAAGGAGATAACTCCTTGGTCATGTTCGTTATAGGCTCCAAACGGTAATAAAAAGTGTAGTCTCTAAAAAAGGTTGGAGCGAGCAATGCATGGTTACAAAATATTGTGTATATAGATAAAATCAATGTAAATAGCAGTAAAATGATACGCATTCGTGGCATTGGATGTTAGCATCATTTTCATTACTACAATAGTAAACAGTTCACATAATTTGAATTACTGGCATTACTAGTTCGCTATGGCAATCTATGATGTATACTGAACTGTTAACTTGATCTAGGAATTTTATTAATAATTTTTGGTGGCTTTATAGCGACACGCTACATGGAAAAGACGTTAAAAGGAAGGCGGGACAAGCAATGCAGCCACGCTAGTAACGGGATTATGATGTCAGCATTTCGGTATTTCAGTACATGTACATATTAAATGAATAGACAATTAGCGATATGCCCCACAAGACACCTCTCTAAGCGCCAAGCGACGAACCACCGTACCCGCCCGCCACGAGCCACTGCACCCTCGTAGCCAGAACACACACCACATTAAGAAACTGCCGCGCGTCAGGCAAGCTATTGTTCTTACCCAATTCAATATTTAAAAAAAACAATGAATCGTGGCTACTGAGGCCATCAACTCGCCACAGGCGATGAAATGGCCCGCCTCCTGCCACTCAGAGAAGAGGTATACTATCTTAATAAACGATATAGATGTAAAGCAAAAATTAAAAATGGCCTAATCAAATGATTTTTAAACAGTATTTACGTGTCGGCTTCTGCCTGTGTTGCATCAAAACCATTTCAGAGATTGAAGAAGTTTCAGTTTCCGTTTAAAAACAAACAATGAAGTAACATGTTGCAGCATAGATTGTAGCTGCTACACAGATTGTCTCCGTCGACAATCCGTGTATAATTTTTCGAAGACAAGTTGCACAGATTGTCGCCGCTTACACAGGGTGTCGTTGGGGTCAGTCTGGCCTGTGCTGTATCCTATTTGTCTCCCGCCGGCGACAGTGCAAGCAGGGAAATTAAAACCTTACTAGATTGTTACTGTGTTCCCAATCAGATAATGACGATAACAGAGATGATGTTCATGATGATGATGATGATGTTTTTTGTTGATTTATATAATGAATCTTTTATGCAAATTTACTCTTCTGCCATTTAACCCCCCCCCCAAAAAAAAAAGAAAAAGAAAAATAAATTAAAAAATTAAAAAAATAAATCCTTACATAACCAATTAGGCGTAAGCAGAGGGGAGGGGGGGGGGGGGGGTATTGGCTATGCCCTGTCCCAAAAAACAAACAAAAACCGATCCATTGTGAGCAGGGGCGTCTATCGGGGGGGGGGGTGGGGCAGAGGGACAAGAAAATATGTGGCAAACATGTCGCTCCTTAATAATTTTGCCCAATATATAATATTTGATTGACAAAATTTAACATTATCTATGTAAACTTATACTCATATTAAATAAACCAAAGACAATTGCTAAGATGACCACTGCCAAGTCAACCATTTGACATGTTTGAGCCATATTACCCCATATGTTGTTTTAACTTTACTATGTCTTTAGTCCATGTACCTAAATGATTCACCACATGTAATACACCAGGAGGTAATTTCTTGATACAAAGAAAGAGACGCTTAGGAACAGATCAATAAATGAAGTAAATGAATGTTGCAACGTATTGGTACGAATTCACAAAGGAGGTTTGGTTTAAACCATGGTTTAAACCCCCTCCTGGGTGTTTTAAGCGTACGTGCGCACGGAATCCGGTCCAATCATATATTTTCTTTGAGCGCGTGCATGGGCAATGTGCGCTTATTTGCGCTTTCAGTACGCTTTCAGTACGCTTACGGAGGTTTAAACCTTACCCATGGTTTAAACCTCCTTTGTGAATACGGGCCATTATGTCTGATTTCTGTAATTACAAAGATCAAGCAAATGCTTCAATGAACATGGCAAATGGTAAGACTTGTTTTTTGTAGAGCCAATAATAGAATGTTTTGATTCCCAGCGGGGGCGTCGATCCTGGGGGAGGCAATGGTGAGGAGGTGCCTCATAATGATTTGTTTTGTGTGTGTGTGGGGGGGGGGGGGGGGGGCAACATGTCTTTTTCCTCTTTTCATGTTGTGGTGTTCTTTAAAGGGCAAACCCATTTATAAGGAGCTGTTACAGCTTTTATAGTAAAACTCTATTTTAAAACTTTATTTTATTCTGACGATGAACATATCCACCAAATCGATCAGAAATTGATCCTTTAAAAACATATTCAAAACTACATGTATTTCCAATAAAGACCAGTGTTTCCCGCTCGCAATTTGATCCATGTGAAAAAGTGAAAATCTCCTTTCATTTGATTTTTCCAAAATACTTCAACCTCATGTGGATGTGTACATCCACCATCTTATTGTGTAAATATTTAAAGGGAAGGTTGAGTTCTGGGAAAGCTAAAAAATCATTTATGAGCTTTCTCGTTCCCTTTTATGTCAGTTTGGAAGAACATCATAGTAGAAATGTCTCCTGAAAAGGATTGCTTTTCAAATTTCCTCATTCGAAATACGACGAGAAACAGCTGAAATGTAAGTGTCGAACAGGTCTTCCCTCAGGGCATTGTAATTTTCTCACATTTCTTTATGATATATTCAATTTACTTCAATCCTATCAATTATGATGAATTTAAATTGTCCTCTATAGAAATTCGTTGGCATGGATTTGCCCGACTTTAGAGGGAAGACCTGTCTCATTGGTAGGCCATCATAGTGTACGCATGGAATTGGTATGGATGTACCCCCTACGCTCGATGGAAAGAGAGGGGCTATATGTGAGATTGTTACTTTGCTTCAACGGGAGCCCGGATAGCTCAGTTGGTAGAGCACTGGTCATGTAATCCAGGGTCCCGGGTTCGAATCCCAGTCTGGGCATTGTAATTTTCTCACATTTCTTTATGATATATTCAATTTACTTCAATCCTATCAACTATGATATTTAATTACTAAATGATTCATTAATGACACTGGAAAAGCAAAATCTTATCAGAAATGACAGGTACGATGCACAATGATATTGTGTTTCGAATTAAGTACTGATACACACTGGTTCTATGGGGCTGATTTTGTTCAAAAAGTGGAAATCTTAAATTGTATATTCATAGCATTATTTTAAAAATATTATGAAAGAACATTTCATGAAACTTTCTTCAAATGAATTTGACATCCTTCAACTTTACAATGGAAACATTTTATCTGAGTTATTATGATCAAAAGTGTAAAGAAAAATTACACCTAGTACAAAATCATGCAATCCGCCTTAATAAGCGATAGACCAGGGGGGCGTTTCATGAAAGGACTTGTCGGATATTTTATCCGACAAATTTGCTCTCGGCCAATCAGAGGCAAGGATTTCAGTAGCTTATAACAGTTGTCGGATAAAATATCTGACAACTTCCTTTCATGAAACGCTCCCCTGGTACAATTGCAACTTTCTCACCATTTTGTTTATGTCACTACTGTAAAACATATTTCTGTTTCTTTTTCAAATTTAATATGTTAAGTTTACTTTGTATTTTCTATACTACTTTTCGTGAACAAAAGTAATGCTATCAACAATCTAATGAGAGAATATTATTTCTATTCCTACATTCATAGAATTGGATTAGAATAATCCTCTGCTTTGGGTTTCTTTAGGACCCACTGTATCTGATAATTAGTAGACTATGCATAAAAGTGAAAGTTTATATCTTCTCATTTTTCATTAGTGGAAAAAGAATACAATTTCCCCCATTTACACCACCCTCGAACATTGCGATGTTTAGATTTTATAGTAAACAAGCCTTATCCTAATTGTAAACCTTATTGAATGTAATACCGCTATTGGAATTCGAACAGTGTGTTTAGTTATATCATTACATGCCTGTCATGCCTGTCATTCTTTAAAGGGTAGCTTGGCAAACAAAGCGTGGGCGCAACCCCGTGGCGGTTGGGATTTAGCGCCGTTACGTAGATGGTGCTGTTTTGAATAAACTTTTCGACTGGTTGAAGGGAAATTCTTGTTTTTTAAGGAACTGTATATTTTCTGTGGCGACGAAAAAACTTTATTGTGCTGATTGGTAAGCTGACTTCATATCGAGCCATCAGTTTTGTTCACTGATCTAAGCTTTTAATCATTACATTAATCAACGTTCAAACAGCAATAGGCCTATCCTTCATTTTACTGCCCCCAAAAAAATCATTTTCTTGTTTTTGAACTCTTACCTACACTACACTCTTAAAAAAAGTTACCCCATTGGTGTTAAAAAATAACACGAAAATGTGTTAAAAGGGAACATGGTCGTCTGTGGTGTAAATCATTACACACCATGAGTGGTTAGATTTCGCTCGATACATGTGTTATGTTTTACACATCTAATGTGTAAAATGTTAACACCAAAGGGTGGGCTAACATCTTACCCCAAAACGACCATGTTCCCTTTTTGCTGTGCAACTTTTATCCACTACCAGCCTGAGTAACAATTCACCCTGCAGCTGTGTTATTATTTTACCCCTTAAATGGTACAGAATTTACCCCATACCTTTTAGCACACCTCAATGTGCCATTTTTTACACTAAACTATGATAAATGTCTACACCAGGATGAGTTGAGACTACAAGGAAGACAAATGCACAATGAAAATTATGTTTTGTTAAACTTGCATTTTAATAAGCATGGAAAAAGTTCCAAAAAAAGGTTAACAGATTTTAAACTACAGTATTTAAATATGATCAGAAAGGTTGAATTATTTACAAATAATTTACATATAATTATACTCTAAATGCTGGAATGTGGATCAATCACAAAAAGGTAACAATATACAAGCTTCTTTTTTTTTTACAATTTGGTCAATTTTCCAAAAGAAAAGGGCGAAAACCTGGATGTATGTTTCTTGTTTTGTGTATTTAAAAAACACTAACTTCAAACATTTTAATATAGTTTTGACAAATGCATTTCCTCTTAAAACTTGCATCTCAATAATGGAAAAAAAAAATAACTACAAAACAATGTTACAACAGACTTTCAACTATATAAACATGATCTGAAAGGTTGATTTTCACATAAGAAAATGATTTACATATAATTTAGACATAATTATATTATAATGGTGGCGTCAAACTATAGATATTTAGGAATACATTGGCTGACTATATGAAAGTATTGGTGCACACGTGTAAATCGGGAAGTTCCGCCCGGGGCTCCTCCGCCGGCCTTCGCGGCGGAACGCAACATCAAACATCCACTTCCAATGTGCAATCAACTCTGAAATGTGCTCTGGGTCTATAACATAGCTTCTGATGCAAAAATAAAATTAATATAATGAAAATGTGAATGTTTTACAATTAAATGAAGAGATGACATCGGCTGGCATCCCCCACGATCTCAGCAACGACTCCATGATGACGATGAACTGTAGTGTAGCTTCACCACTGCACTGCATGTGATCGTACCCGGCCGCGTTTCGCGCCTATATACACACACACTAGAACTATGAACATGGCCAACAAAGAAGCGGACAAAATATACAGCTCCTCATTGTACCTTCCACACTGGTTCTGGTAGACAAAAAACATCCCTTCATTGCTATTATGTACAAAAAATAGGTGTCACATGCATATTTACGGTTCTACTTATTAGGTGGTCTGTCATTTATGACAGACCTCCTTTTAATTTTGTCAAGATTTTTCTTTATTAGGTGGTCTGTCGATATCGACAGATCACCTGTTAGTTTTGTCCGAATTTTCTTCTTTATTTTTAGGTGGTCTGTCGGTATCGACAGATCACCTTTTAATTTTGTCAAGATTTTTCTTCTTTATTTCTTTATTAGGTGGTCTGTCGGTATCGACAGATCACCTTTTAATTTCGTCAGAATTTTCTTTTTATTTCTTCTCTTTATGACAAATTCTTGTGGCCACCAAATCTCAAAATCGGCCAGGTCAATATCATCGAGTTTCATGTCATGTATGAGGTCAATCATGGACATGGTCCATTAAGCTTTTGGAGGTCATCAGGTCATCGTGACGTCATCAAGACGCCATTTTGTAAATTTACAAGATCGATTATATCTTCATAATCGATCATCAAAAATCAACTATATTCACATCACATAAACTACACATGACGGGTCATCAAGTCATGTCCTCACAGGTCATCTAGAGGTCAGGACGTGCGCGTACGCGCGCGTCAAAATTTAAAAATGCTCAAAATCACGTAGGATCAAGTCTGCACATGTTTCAGGTCATTTTGAGCATTTCAAAAATTTCCGTGCGTAAGCGTCCGCGCGCGCGTTCTACGCGCGCGCAAGTCGTAAATAACGTTAAAACGCTGTTTTTTCGATTGATTTGCAATCCTGACACTTTTCTTCAGCATTTCCATCAACTTGGAATCAATTTCAATCAATAATAAGGTCGTACGGGCGCGTCAAAGTTCAAAATCCGTGCGCGCATCTATGGCGAAAATAACGTAAAAACGTGCAAAAACATGCCTCTACAAAATTAACTCTAGCTCTTTAAATAGTCCATAAACCCCCCATTATTTTTTCATCATCAGGTAGGGTATGAATCATAGACTTTATTTCATGTATCATTTGACCCTTATAAACATTATGACGTCATTAAAATGGCGCCAGAATTCAAAATTTCCATTTTTCATGTTTTCACGTCATCACATTTAAGCAAATTTGGCTCTAGATTCGTAATTATTGGTCGTTTTTCGCCCAGATTTTAATATGTTGTAGCTGAGGCAATTTCCTACAAAATAAGTTTCCACCATTTTTCATCTTGATGACGTCATCACATTGAAATTTTCAATTAAAGATGCCATGTCAGAATTTTCCCTATTTGCGTGTTATGTCTATGGAAGATGATTTTTTTTCGAATCATGAATCTACATGACATTGTTCTCTGAGCTGTATCTCAGTTGTTTTGAGTCCATTTTCTTCCAGATTTTAGTATGTTATAGCTGAGACTATAAGCTTTTACAAGTGTGGTCTCCAATTTTTGATCAGATGTCGGGATCATGCCCAATTTTTCACTACAAAATGTGATTTGAGAATCCCGTTTTTCGTTTACGTGTTATCTCTATGGGAAATATTTTGGTCTATTGGTCAAAGCACTTGCCTCCCATGCAGGTGACCCAGGTTCGATCCCCGGTGGGTCCATAACAATTTTTTTTTTTTTTTGCTTTTTTTTTGCCTGTCATTTTACCATCCTCTTCGACTATTGTAACATAAAAAATCACAAATCATGTAATAAACTGCCATATTTTCCGTATTATGTCTATTAGAAAGTAGTGTACAGTAGTTTGTGTACAACCCTACGGAAATTGTGATTTCCTGTCCTGTATTAGAGCTATATGGTTAATCTCCCAAGTATCCTGTATCATCATCATTATTATCATCACCATCATGATCATCATCGCTATTATTATATCATCATCATCATCATTCTATCATTATAATCATCATAATCACCATTATCATCATCACCATAAACATTTTACAATGACCGTTACACATTTTGCTACATTCCTGTCCTCACGAAACATCTCCATTCATGGTATTCTTGACATCCTATCTTCAGTTTACCATTTCCCCATTATTATGATCATCCTGATTACAATCATGATCGTACAAATTGAAAGACAGATCACCTAATTCGTCCTCATGACGAATTAAATTCTAGTTAGGTGATCTGTCGTAGTCGACAGATCACCTCTTAATTTCGTCAGAATTTTCTTTCTTTATTTATTTATTTCTTTATTTTTATTTTCTCCCACTTTCTTGTTTCCACGAAATCTCAAAAACTTTTCAGTCAATTTTCATGACATTTCCGTCAGTCATCATGTCATATATGGTCAAGCTCCGAAATCTTTTTCAAGGTCATCAGGTCATCGTGACGTCATCCAGGCGCCATTTTGTGAAATCACATTATCAATCATATCTTCATAACGAGTCATCAAAAATGAACCATATTTGACACACATAAACTTCAGGTCAAGGGTCAACATAAAATGTCATCAAAATCCGCGCACGCATCATTACGCGCACGTACGCGCGCGTCAAAATTTAAAAATGCTCAAAATCACTTTTTAATCAAATTAGAGTACGGTTCAGGACATTTTAAGCATTTAAAAATTTTCCGTCCGTGCGCGTCCGTGTGCGCGTTATGCGCGCGCACAGCGCGTACATAACGTAAAAACGCTGTTTTTTCGCATGATTTGCAATCCTGATACTTTTCTTCATCATTTCCATCAACTTGGAATTTATTTTGATCAATAATAAGGTCGTACGGGCGCGTCAAAGTTCAAAATCCGTGCGCGCGTCTATGGCGAAAATAACGTAAAAACGTGAAAAAACATGCCTCAACAAAATTCACTCTAGCTCTTTAAATAGTCCACAAACCCCCAATTTTTTGTCATCATCAGGTAGGGTATGAATCACAGATTTCATTTCATGTATCATTTGACCCTTATAAACATTATGATGTCATCAAAATGGCGCCAGAATTCAAAATTTCCATTTTTCATGTTTTGACGTCATCACATTTATGCAAATTTGGCTTTAGATTCTTAACTATTGGTCGTTTTTTCGCCCAGATTTTGATATGTTATAGCTGAGACAATTCTCTACAAGACCAGTTGCCACGGTTTTTCATTTTGATGACGTCATCATATTGAAATTTTCAATTAAAAACGACATGTCAGAATTTTCCCTATTTGCGTGTTATGTCTATGGAAGATGACTTTTTTTCGAATCATGAATCTACATGACATCGTTCTCTGAGCAGTGTCTCAGTTATTTTTGGTCTATTTCCTTCAAGATTTTAATATGTTGTAGCTGAAACTATAAGCTTTTATTAGTAAGCCCTCCAATTTTTGATCAGATGTCGGGATCACGCCCAATTTTGAACTACCAAATGGGATTTGAGAATCCCGTTTTTCGCTTACGTGTTATCTCTATGGGAAATATTTTGGTCTATTGGTCAAAGCACTTGACTGCCATGCAGGTGACCCAGGTTCGATCCCCGGTCGGTCCATATTTTTTTTTTTTTTTTTGCTTCTTTTTGCTTGTCAGTTTACCATCCTCTTCGACTATTATAACATAAACAATCACAAACCATGCAATAAAATGCCTTATTTTCCGTGTTATATCTATTAGAAAGTAGTCTGCAGTAGTTTGTGTACAACTATGGAAATTGTGATTCCCTGTCGTGTATTAGAGCTACGGGGTTTATCTCCCAAGTATCCTGCAATATCAAATAGTCCTGTTTGATATCACAATTTCTCAAAATTGGCTTAGTCAATTATCTGAAATTATCATATCATTATAATCATCATAATCACCATTATCATCATCACCATAATCATTTTATAATGACCGTTACACATTTTGCTACATTCCTCTCCTCAAGAAGCATCTCCATTCATGGCATTCTTGACTTCCTATCTTCAAGTTTAGCATTTCCCCATTATTATGATCATCCTGATTACAATCATGATCGTACAAATTGAAAGACAGATCACCTAATTCGTCCTCATGACGAATTAAACTCTAGTTTATTTTTATTTTTCCACCACTTTCTTGTTGCCATGATTCCTCAATATCGGCTGAGTCAAATTTTATCAAAATCTCTACAGTCATGAGGACATATCAGATCAAGCTCGGGTATCTATTTCAAGGTCATCAGGTCATCGTGACGTCATCCAGGCGCCATTTTGTGATATCACATTATCAATCATATCTTCATAACGAGTCATCAAAAATGAACCATATTTGACATACATTAACTTCAGGTCAAGGGTCAACATAAAATGTCATCAAAATTTGCGCGCACATCATGACGCGCACGTACGCGCGCGTCAAAATTTAAAAATGCTCAAAATCTCTTTTTAATCAAATTAGAGTATTGTTCAGGACATTTTAAGCATTTTAATTTTTTCTGTCCGTGCGCGTCCGTGCGCGCGTTATGCGCGCACACAGCGCGTAGAGAACGTAAAAACGCCATTTTTTCGCATATTTTGTCTTCCTGACACTATTCTTGACAATTTCCAACTATTTACAGTCAATCTCGACCTTCCATAATGTCGTACGCGCGCGTCAAACTTTCAAATTCGTGCGCACGTCAATGGGCATTCTAATGTAAAAAGTGGTAAAAACATGCCCATCTAGAATTCGCCATAGCTCCTCAGAATATACGGAAACCCCCCCCCCCCCCCCCAATTTCTTTACATATTCTGAAAGCCTGTGAGTTGTAGATTTGAAATCATGTAGAATTTTTGCCGATCTCATGTTCTAACGTCATCATATTTGCATATGAACTCAAAAAAATGATTTTGAAAAAATGACGTCATCATTTTTGTATTCATTTGCTAATATTTCAGTAATAGGTGATCGATTTTCTTCCAAATTTTGATATGTTATAGCTGAGACAATTCTCTACCAGATCAGTTACCACTATTTTTCATTTTGATGACGTCATCACACTGAAATTTTCAATGCAAGATGCCATGTCATAATTTTCCCAATTTGCGTGTTATGTCTATGGAAGATGATTTTTTTTCGAATCATGAATCTACATGACATCGTTCTCTGAGCAGTATCTCAGTTATTTTTGGTCTATTTTCTTCCAGATTTTAATATGTTGTAGCTGAGACTATAAGCTTTCATTAGTAAGCCCTCCAATTTTTGATCAGATGTCGGGATCATGCCCAATTTTTCAGTACAAAATGTGATTTGAGAATCCCGTTTTCGTTTACGTGTTATCTCTATGGGAAATATTCTGGTCTATCGGTAAAGCACATGACTACCATGGTCAAGGTACCTGGTTCGATCCCCGGGCCGATTTTTTTTTTTTTTTTTTGCTTCTTTTTGCCTGTCATTTTACCATCCTCTTCGACTAGTATAACATAAAAAATCACAAATCATGTAATAAACTGCCTTATTTTCCGTATTATGTCTATTAGAAAGTAGTGTGCAGTAGTTTTGTGTACAACCCTATGGAAATTGTGATTTCCTGTCCTGTATTAGAGCAAAGGGGATAATCTCCCAAGTATCCTGTATCATCATCATTATTATCGTCACCGTCATGATCATCATCGCTATTATATCATCGCCATCATATATCATTATAATCATCATAATCACCATTATCATCATCACCATAATCATTTTACAATGACCGTTACACATTTTGCTACATTCCCGTCCTCAAGAAGCATCTCCATTCATGGCATTCTTGACATCCTATCTTCAGTTTAGTATTTCCCCATTATTATGATCATCCTGATTACAATGATGATCGTACAAATTGAAGGACAGACCACCTAATTCGTCCTCATGACGAATTAAATTCTAGTTAGGTGGTCTGTCATTTATGACAGACCTCCTTTTAATTTTGTCAAGATTTTCTTTATTTTTATTTTTAATATTTCTTCTTTTTATAGCAAATTTTTGTTCCCACCAAATCTCAAAATCGGCCAGGTCAATATCATCGAGTTTCATGTCATGTATGAGGTCAATCATGGACATGGTCATCTAAGCTTTTGGAGGTCATCAGGTCATCGTGACGTCATCAAGACGCCATTTTGTAAATTTACAAGATCGATTATATCTTCATAATCGATCATCAAAAATAAACTATATTCACATCACATAAACTTCAAATGACGAGTCATCAAGCAATGTCCTCACAGGTCATCTAGAGGTCAGCACGTGCGCGTACGCGCGCGTCAAAATTTAAAAATGCTCAAAATCACGTAGGATCAAGTCTGCACACGTTTCAGGTCATTTTGAGCATTTCAAAAATGTCCGTGCGTAAGTGTCCGCGCGCGCGTTTTACGCGCGCGCAAGTCGTAACTAACTTTAAAACACTGTTTTTTCGATTGATTTGCAATCTTGACACTTTTCTTCATCATTTCCATCAACTTGGAATCAATTTCAATCAATAATAAGGTCGTACGGGCGCGTCAAACTTCAAAATCCGTGCGCGCATCTATGGCGAAAATAACGTAAAAACGTCCAAAAACATGCCTCTACAAAATTAACTCTAGCTCTTTAAATAGTCCATAAATCCCCCAATTTTTTGTCATCATCAGGTAGGGTATGAATCATAGATATGATTTCATGTATCATTTGACCCTTATAAACATTATGACGTCATCAAAATGGCACCAGAATTCCAAATTTCCATTTTTCATGTTTTGACGTCATCACATTTATGCAAATTTGGCTCTAGATTCGTAATTATTGGTCTTTTTTCGCCCAGATTTTGATATGTCATAGCTGAGGCAATTTCCTACAAAATTAGTTACCACCATTTTTCATTTTGATGACGTCATCACAGTGAAATTTTCAATTAAAGACGCCATGTCAGAATTTTCCCTATTTGCGTGTTATGTCTATGGAAGATGACTTTTTTTCGAATCATGAATCTACATGACATCGTTCTCTGAGCAGTATTTCAGTTATTTTTGGTCTATTTTCTTCCAGATTTTAATATGTTGTAGCTGAGACTATACGCTTTTACAAGTGTGGTCTCCAATTTTTGATCAGATGTCGGGATCATGCCCAATTTCTCAGTACAAAATGTGATTTGAGAATCCCGTTTTCGTTTACGTGTTATCTCTATGGGAAATATTCTGGTCTATCGGTAAAGCACATGACTACCATGGTCAAGGTACCTGGTTCGATCCCCGGGGCCGATTTTTTTTAATTTTTTTTTTGCTTCTTTTTGCGTGTCATTTTACAATCCTCTTCGACTAGTATAACATAAAAAATCACAAATCATGTAATAAACTGCCTTATTTTCCCGTATTATGTCTATTAGAAAGTAGTGTGCAGTAGTTTTGTGTACAACCCTATGGAAATTGTGATTTCCTGTCCTGTATTAGAGCTAAGGGGTTAATCTGCCAAGTATCCTGTATCATCATCATTATTATCATCACCGTCCTGATCATCATCGCTATTATATCATCGCCATCATATATCATTATAATCATCATAATCTCCATTATCATCATCACCATAATCATTTTACAATGACCGTTACACATTTTCCTACATTCCCGTCCTCAAGAAGGACCTCCATTCATGGCATTCTTGACATCCTATCTTCAGTTTAGTATTTCCCCATTATTATGATCATCCTGATTACAATCATGATCGTACAAATTGAAGGACAGACCACCTAATTCGTCCTCATGACGAATTAAATTCTAGTTTATTTATTTTTATTACAAAATGTTGTGGCCACCAAATCTCAAAATCAGCCAGGTCAATATCATCGAGTTTCATGTCATGTATGAGGTCAATCATGGACATGGTCCATTAAGCTTTTGGAGGTCATCAGGTCATCGTGACGTCATCAAGACGCCATTTTGTAAATTGACAAGATCGATTATATCTTCATAATCGATCATCAAAAATCAACTATATTCACATCATATAAACTTCACATGACGGGTCATCAAGTTATGTCCTCACAGGTCATCTAGAGGTCAGGACGTGCGCGTACGCGCGCGTCAAAATTTAAAAATGCTCAAAATCACGTAGGATCAAGTCTGCACACGTTTCAGGTCATTTTGAGCA
Organism: Heliocidaris erythrogramma; assembly: GCA_025617745.1. Classification (NCBI taxonomy): domain Eukaryota; kingdom Metazoa; phylum Echinodermata; class Echinoidea; order Camarodonta; family Echinometridae; genus Heliocidaris; species Heliocidaris erythrogramma. Next base: position 4,055,491 of record CM046864.1, on the reverse strand, counting down.
TTTCAAAAATGTCCGTGCGTAAGCGTCTGCGCGCGGGTACAACGCGCGCGCAAGTCGTAGATAACGTTAAAACGCTGTTTTTTCGATTGATTTGCAATCCTGACACTTTTCTTCATCATTTCCATCAACTTGGAATCAATTTCAATCAATAATAAAGTCGTACGGGCGCGTCAAATTTCAAAATCCGTGCGCGCATCTATGGCGAAAATAACGTAAAAAAGTGCAAAAACATGCCTCTACAAAATTAACTCTAGCTCTTTAAATAGTCCATAAACCCCCCAACTTTTTTTCATCATCAGGTAGGGTATGAATCATAGATATGATTTCATGTATCATTTGACCCTTATAAACATTATGACGTCATCAAAATAGCGCCAGAAGTCAAAATTTCCATTTTTCATGTTTTGACGTCATCACATTTATGCAAATTTGGCTCTAGATTCGTAATTATTGGTCGTTTTTCACCCAAATTTTAATATGTTGTAGCTGAGGTAATTTCCTACAAAATCAATTGCCACCATTTTTTATTTTGATGACGTCATCACAGTGAAAATTTCAATTAAAGGTGCCATGTCAGAATTTTCCCTATTTGCGTGTTATGTCTATGGAAGATGATTTTTTTGTTAATCCTGAATCTACATGACATCGTTCTCGGAGCAGTATCTCAGTTATTTTTGGTCTATTTCCTTCCAGATTTTAATATGTTGTAGCTGAGACTATAAGCTTTCATTAGGGTGGTCTCCAAATTTTGATCAGATGTCGGGATCATGCCCTATTTTGAACTACCAAATGGGATTCGAGAATCCCGTTTTTCGTTTACGTGTTATCTCTATGGGAAATATTTTAGTCTATCGGTAAAGCACATGACTACCATGGTCAAGGTACCTGGTTCGATCCCGGGGCCGATTTTTTTTTTTTTTTTTTTTTTTGCTTCTTTTTGCCTGTCATTTTACCATCCTCTTCGACTATTGTAACATAAAAAATCACTAATCATGTAATAAACTGCCTTATTTTCCGTATTATGTCTATTAGAAAGTAGTGTGCAGTAGTTTATGTACAACCCTATGGCAAATTGTGATTTCCTGTCCTGTATTAGAGCTATGGTGTTAATCTCCCAAGTATCCTGTATCATCATCATTATTATCATCACCATCATGATCATCATCGCTACTATTATATCATCGCCATCATCATTATGTCATTATAATCATCATAATCACCGTTATCATCACCATAATCATTTTACAATGACCGATACACATTTTGCTACATTCCTGTCCTCAGGAAGCATCTCCATTCATGGCATTCTTGACATCCTGTCTTCTGTTTAGTATTTCCCCATTAATATGATCATCCTGATTACAATCATGATCGTGCCAATTTAAGGACAGACCACCTAATTCGTCTTCGTGACGAATTCAAGTCTAGTATTTATTTATTTTTATAACAAATTGTTGTGGCCACCAAATCTCAAAATCGGCCAGGTCAATATCATCGAATTTCATGTCATGTATGAGGTCAATCATGGACATGGTCCATTAAGCTTTTGGAGGTCATCAGGTCATCGTGACGTCATCAAGACGCCATTTTGTAAATTTACAAGATCGATTATATCTTCATAATCGATCATCAAAAATCAACTATATTCACATCACATAAACTTCACATGACAGGTCATCAAGTCATGTCCTCACAGGTCATCTAGAGGTCAGGACGTGCGCGTACGCGCGCGTCAAAATTTAAAAATGCTCAAAATCACGTAGGATCAAGTCTGCACACGTTTCAGGTCATTTTGAGCATTTCAAAAATGTCCGTGCGTAAGCGTCCGTGCGCGCGTTTTACGCGCGCGCAAGTCGTAAATAACGTTAAAACGCTGTTTTTTCGATTGATTTGCAATCCTGACACTTTTCTTCATCATTTCCATCAACTTGGAATCAATTTCAATCAATAATAAGGTCGTACGGGCGCGTCAAAGTTCAAAATCGATGCGCGCATCTATGGCGAAAATAACGTAAAAACGTTCAAAAACATGCCTCTATAAAATTAACTCTAGCTCTTTAAATAGTCCATAAACCCCCAATTTTATTTCATCATCAGGTAGGGTATGAATCATAAATTTCATTTCATGTATCATTTGACCCTTATAAACGTTATGACGTCATCAAAATGGCGCCAGAATTCAAAATTTCCATTTTTCATGTTTTGACGTCATCACATTTATGCAAATTTGGCTCTAGATTCGTAATTATTGGTCGTTTGTCGCCCAGATTTTAATATGTTCTAGCTGAGGCAATTTCCTACAAAATTAGTCTCCACCATTTTTCATTTTGATGACGTCATCACAGTGAAATTTTCAATTAAAGATGCCATGTCAGAATTTTCCCTATTTGCGTGTTATGTCTATGGAAGATGATTTTTTTTCGAATCATGAATCTACATGACATTGTTCTCTGAGCTGTATCTCAGTTGTTTTTGGTCTATTTTCTTCCAGATTTTAGTATGTTATAGCTGAGACTATAAGCTTTTACAAGTGTGGTCTCCAATTTTTGATCAGATGTCGGGATCATGCCCAACTTTTCACTACAAAATGGGATTTGAGAATCCCGTTTTTCGTTTACGTGTTATCTCTGAATGTATGACATTTGCTCCGGCGGCAATTGCTCCTGCGACAAATGCTCCTAAAAATACGACAATTGCTCCGCGACAATTGCTCCGCGATAATTGCTCCTGCGACAATTGCTCCGTCGACATTTGCTCCTGCGATAATTGCTCCGACGACATTTGCTCCTGCGACAATTGCTCCGTCGACATTTGCTCCTGCGACAATTGCTCCGTCGACATTTGCTCCTGCGACAATTGCTCCGTCGACATTTGCTCCGATCGAGCGACAATTGCTCCGTCGATAAAATGAATATATGAGACAATTGCGACAATTGTTTCTGCAACAATTGTTTTGTCGACATTTGCTCCGATCGAGCGACAATTACCTACTCCGCGACAACTGCTCCGTCGATAATAATGAATATATGCGACAATTGCTCCGCCGATAAAAATGAATATGCGACAATTGCTCCGCGACAATAAACTCAGTAAATAGAAATAAATATTTGCTCCTCGACAATTGCTCCGTCGACATTTGCTCCGGCGACATTAGCTCCGGCGGAAAGCACTCGATCCGCCGACATTTGTTTCATTCGAGCGACAATTCCTTCGCGACATTAGCTCCGTCAAATAAAATGAATATGTGACAATATCATTGCTCCGCAACAATTGCTCATGCGACAACTTGTCCGCCGACATCTGTTCCGTCGGTCGTCGTTAATGCTTATGTATGTGACAATTGCTCCAACGACAACCTTATATAAAATCCTCATCAAAAGCGAACACAACGAATTCAGAACAATAGCTGTTGTTGGTGTTTCGGGATTTGGAAATAAACCTTTTTAAAGATTTTTTCTACCACTTTCCCTTGTGATTTTGCCTATACCTATTAATTATTCATCTATATGTTTTATTATTTTGTCCCCCCCCCCCCCCCTCTCTCTCTCTCTCTCTCTCTCTTTCTTTATCTTGGGCATTTTTACTAGTCATGACACTTGCTGGTGGGGAAAACAAGCCAGTCCTGTATGTGGGTTGTTGCGAATTGCTAAAGTTCATAGGTTCAATTTAATATTGTAATAGTGAGGGGAAGGGAATATACGCCCAAAATATGGGGAATTGGTGGAATTAAGTGTTCGCTCCCGGGCCTCCCGCCACGTGGAGCTTGCATAATGCCTCGCAAACAAAACAAATTGACATATACATGTATTATACTTATTAATATGGCAGTACTCTATCAAACAGAAAATATCATAATAATGCCTCTAGCTCCCTGACTCCCCGATGCAGAACTGCATGGTTTAAATATATATATATATATATATATAAACAAAAATAATACAAACGTGAAAGATAGCATAATTTATACCAGTAATACAAAAGTACGACAATCATTCTGGGTTGCCAAGTTCAACTTTTTAAACTGGTCAAGCGGGGTATTAAGTGTTCGCTCCCGGGTCTCCCTCAGCGTGGAGCTGACAAACGCCTTGCAAACAAAAACAAACAAATATTGACTAAACTGTACAGCTTTCTTTTTCTCTCTCTAAGCTGGTCATAATTATGCCTGGAACCAGCTCCCCGGCTCCTGCCGCGCTGAGCTGGTGTCGGCTTATTAAGAACAAAACTATAAAAAAAAACACACACACAGAAACAAGAATCAGAGCAAACGTCAAACGTATGGCAGTGAAAGGAAATATATAAACCATGATAAAGTAAAAGAACAATCAAAATAAAAACATGCAAAGGCCTGTGTACGTGGAGTCCAGTGGCGTGGGGGGGGGGGGGGGGGGGGACTTGTGGATGTGTCCTCCCCCTCAAAACTTGCCGTTGGTACTAGTACTACAATGCCCGTGTCGGTATGCATTCGGCTGTGCATGTGGAAGAAAACATGGAAACAAGGAAGAAAGAAAGAAAAGGGCAAGGAAGAAGTCAAAAAGAAAGATAGATAAAGAAATGAAGCAGGTGCGTCGAAGATCCTGTGGTGGGGGGGGGGGGGGGGGGGGGGACAGTTGCTACCCACCATGAAAGTGATATGGACGAGCATTTGTCGCTCGATCGGAGCAAATGTTGACGGAGCAATTGTCGCAGGAGCAATTGTCGCATATAAGCATTTCTGTCGACGGAGCCGTTGTCGCTCGATCGGAGCAAATGTCGACGGAGCAATTGTCGCATATATGCATTTCTATCGACGGAGCAGTTGTCGCGGAGCAATTGTCGCTCGATCGGAGCAAATGTCGACGGAGCAAATGTCGACGGAACAATTGTCGACGGAGCAATTGTCGCAGGAGCAAATATCGTCGGAGCAATTGTCGCAGGAGCAAATTTCGCCGGAGCAATTATCGCAGGAGCAAATGTCGACGGAGCAATTGTCGCAGGAGCAATTATCGCGGAGCAATTGTCGCGGAGCAATTGTCGTATTTTTAATTGCGCATGCTCCGAAGAACGTAAACATTCCTTCCACCTCGGCTCCGTCGAAATTGAAGTATTTTTTGTTGAAATTCCTGTATTGAGGCAACTAAATTGACAACCTGGATCGATATCTCAAAAAACCGGGTACTAAGCCCGTAGATTCGAATCTACAGACAAGAAGGTCTACGAGAATTCAAACAAAAATGACCTCAACGCTTCCAATTGAGATACCGGATTTAACCCCACCAAAAGAAACTACGAGTGGGACTGATGACAATAGTACAGTACACGGTAAGCTTGATAAAATAACATCCATGCTTGAATGCGTTATTACACGGTTAGATACTATGGAATCGAAGTTTGAACTCCTTGAGGCTGATTTCTCTTCTACAAAACAAAAAGTTGGAGATATTGAATGTAGCCTTGAATATGCTATGAATCAAATTGAGGAAGTAAAGAGCCATACAGGAGAATTTAGTAAAGAGAAGTTGAGAAAGATAGACAAGGTAGAAGAAAGATGCAACGACATGGAAAGTAGGATGAAACGGAATAACCTAGTATTTTGGAGCATCCCCGAAGGCGCTGAAGATGATTTTGATAGTTGTGCTGGTTTCATTTCAGATGTGATTAAAAATTTTATGAAATTGGAAAATGCAGATAGCATAGAGATTGAAAGAGCACACAGAAGCCCTGCAGGAAAAAAGGCGAAAGCTCAGACAGAGGGAAGCAAGTCGACATCACCTCGTCCAATCCATGTGGCTTTCCTTAGATTCCGGGACCGCGAAAGGGTTCTCAAGGCGGCTGCTTCATCATTGAAAGAAAAGAAAATGAAAGGTAAACAAATATTTATAACAGATGATGTAGCGAGATCAGTGAGAGAAGATAGAAAGAAGTTACTTCCAGTAAAGCGAAAATTAAGAGAGCAAGGTCTTTTCGCCATCATTCCATTCAGCGTACCAGCGTATGTTCTCTTCAAAACCCAAGAAGGTTTCTTCAAGAAAGCTTTTGTTACAGATATTGCAAAATATATTTGAGTAAACATAAATTGATTCATTGAGCAGGATAGATCTTTATTATATAGCTGGTCATTCTTTGACGGAGCCTCAAAGGATGCATGCAACTTTTATTTCAAGACAACGGACAGAATAATGCAAAGACATTGCCCGAACTCTATGACTGTGTTTGTGTATTTTTATTTTTCCGTTTTTGAACTTTCAGGTTTCAATATACGTAAAATAGCAGACTCCTTTTTTAGATGATGAAGTCTCAAGATAATGTCCTTAATATATTATCATTAAATGTTAGAGGTATGCAAAATGTAACTAAAAGAAGATCTATCTTTCGCTGGATTCGAAATAAAAATATAGATATTGCAATGTTGCAGGAGACGCATAGTTGTGAAAAAGATGAAAATTATTGGGCAAGTGAATGGGGTGGTAATATTTTATTTTGTCATGGGACAACGCACAGTAAAGGCGTTGCCATTCTTTTTAGAGATGGATTTGATGTAAACATCAGACAGATACACAGAGACTATTGTGGAAGAATTTTATGTATTCATGCAGAATGTGGAAAGACTCATTTATTGATTTTAAATATTTATGCACCTAATATAGAAAATATGCAAATACAGTTCTATAAAGATTTATTAAATGTTATCCAAAATGAATGGAATGGCGAAGAACATATAGTTATTGGAGGTGATTTCAATTGTGTTTTAGATCCTAAAAGAGATAAAATGGGAGGACAAAAATCATGCAAAAAAAAAGTTGTTGAAAGGATAGAAGATATTATGGCAACCTTTGACTTATTTGATATCTGGCGAACTATGAATAAAAATGAATCCCGTTTCACTTGGAGACAAAATAAGCCTTTTGTCCAATGTAGATTAGATTATTTTTTAATTGATAGTGATCTTAAACCGAAAGTTGAAAAAGCGGGTATAACTTCTGCTCTACGAACAGATCATTCTGCTATATATATCTTAATAAAGTTGAGTGATATATCTAGAGGAAAAGGATACTGGAAATTAAACACCTCCTTGTTACAGGACGATATATATGTTAACACTTTAACAGAAAATATTAAAAAATGGAAAATAGACTTTGTTCATATGGATCCTCAAACAAAATGGGACTGGATAAAGTTCCAAATTAAATTATTTACAATTAAATATTCAAAAGACAAAAATAAAGAAAATCTAAATCTGGAAAATGGTCTGAAGAAAAGATTGGAGGACCTCGAAAAAGATTTAACAACTGTGAATAGTACAAATAAAACTCAAGAAATAGAAAAAGTAAAGGAAGAAATTATTAGAATTGAAAACAAGAAAATTGAAGGTGTTATGGTAAGGTCAAGATGTAGATGGTATGAAAAGGGAGAAAAGAGCAATGATTACTTTTTAGGGTTGGAAAAAAGGAACCAAGCAAAAAAAGTTTGTCATTCTATTATCAAAGAAGATACACAGGAACTGATTACAAATCAGAAAGATATTTTGAAAATACAAAAGCAATTCTATGAGACATTGTATAAGTCAAAAATGAAAAATGGCGCAAACCATGAGGCCAAATCTTTATTACAAAATTTATTAATGCCTTCTCTTAATGAGAGAGAGAAAAATATTATTGATAAACCATTAAATATGACAGAAATAAAAGAAGCGTTGTATAGTATGCCTGCAAATAGAAGCCCTGGAAACGATGGCCTCCCTGCTGAATTTTATAGAACTTTCTGGAAAATTTTGGAAGATATATATATAGAATCAGTAATCATAAGTTTAGATAGGGGCGAATTTACAACTTCGCAAAAACAGGCAATTATTACTTTAATAAAAAAGGAAGGGAAGGATGAACATTATTTGAAAAATTGGAGACCCATTTCATTGCTTAATGCTGATATTAAAATTTTATCCAAAGTTTTTGCTACCAGATTATGTAAAGTTTTACCAAGACTGATAAATTCATGTCAGACAGGTTTTATAAAAGGTCGATACATAGGAGAATCAATTCGAACCATCATAGATACTATGTTTTACACAAAAGAAAATGATATCCCAGGTCTTCTTCTATTTTTAGACTATGAAAAAGCATTCGATTCGTTAGAATGGGATTTTATATTTAATATTCTTGATAAATTTGGATTTAGTCCGAACTTTCAAAAATGTATCCGATCTTTTTATACGAATATTAGTAGTTGTATATGTAGTAATGGGCATTCATCAGGATATTTTGAATTATATAGAGGTGTCCGACAGGGAGACCCTTTGTCCCCATACTTATTTATACTTTGTATTGAATCCTTTGCATGTGAAATAAGACAAAGAGAGGACATTAAAGGTATACTTATAAATGACAATATGATTAAACTGGCACAATATGCAGATGATACGACCTTGATTTTAGCTGACAAAGAGTCAGCAGAAGTGGCCTTTTTGGCTATAGATAATTTTTCTTCTTTTTCGGGTTTAAAAATTAACAAAGATAAGTGCAAAGCTATGTGGTTAGGTTCATGTAGAGGGTCACAAGATAAATATTTTGATATTGAATGGCCAGACAATCCTATTAAGGGCCTTGGAATTTATTTTTCTTATGATACTGAATTGGCTTTGAAGCTTAATTTTGATAAATGTCTTAAAGAAGTAAAGATATTGTTAAATGTTTGGCGCAAACGAAATCTTACATTGATAGGGAAGATACAAATTTTAAAAACTTTTGCACTATCAAAATTTATATTCTGTGCCTCGGTTTTATCTGTCCCTGATCAGGTGGTGAAAGAATTGGAGAAAATTATACATATATTTTTATGGAATGGAAAAAAGAATTATATAAAGAAGTTGACATTGATTGCCCCATATTCTAGAGGGGGTCTGAATATGATTGACATCCATTCAATGTTTAAAGCACTTAAAATAAAATGGATAGTAAGACTTTTAGACGAAGACTATTCTCCATGGAAAATATTTTTTAATCACTTTACAAGAATGTATGGTGGACAATTTTTACTCTACTGCAATTTAGACAAAAAGGATTGTTATAAATTGAGATATCTACCTTTATTTTATAAGGAGGTCTTATATGCCTATTTTGAACTTCGAGACTTAAGTAATCATGACGCATTTTCTCATGAAAGTATTATTTGGAACAATAGACAAATAAAAATAGGTGGTGACAGTTGCTTTGTAAAAGAATTATTCAACATTGGTATATGGTTTATACAGGATTTATTTGATGAAAATGGTCAGTTAATTGCTTTTTCAAAATGGCAACAATTTGGATTTAAGAATTATCTTCTTTGGCGTTCAGTTGTTTCTGCTCTTCCACAGAGGGTAAAAGTTCAATATGTTGAGAGGCGTCATCTACTAAACAAGTTAGATATTTTTATACTATTTGGAAATAAAAAAATTCATATATCAAAACTGTCAACCAAAATAACAAATTCGGTTTTAAAAGAAAAAAAATATCAAAACCCTACTTCAGAAAGATATTGGAGAACAAAATATGATATAAATGAAGTTGATTTCCGTTCTATGTATGAATTGCCTTTTAAGGTTATTCCTGATACAAGAACTAGAATATTCCAATATAAAATAAATATAAGATGCTTATTAGTTAATGCAAAGTTGAAAAAAATGAATGTAATAGATAATGAACTATGCTCCTTCTGCAAACAAGAACCAGAAACCATTGAACATCTGTTTATAAATTGCTTATATACTCGAGACTTCTGGAACGAATTTCTGAAATGGTGGCATACCAAATTTAACAATATTAATCAGTTAAAGGACGAGGAGATCTTATTTGGATTCCAAAACAAAAAATATACGCTATTAAATCATTCCATTATCATTGCAAAGAAAACTTTATATCTATGTAGGTATATTAACGTTCTACCAAGCCTTGACTTATTTCTTGTCAAATTAAAACAAACATATCAAACAGAAAAATGTATTGCTTATAAGGACAATTCAATGCATAAATTTTATAAAAAATGGACTATACAAGATTTTGCATAAGACTAAATAACCTATATTCTTTTTTCTGTTGGTGTTGTTGGGTTTTTTTTGTTGTTGTCTATTTCTTATCTATACTGTAATCATGATAATCTATTTTTTACTTTGTACTTGGATATACATATACTATGTTACTGCTAAATACATGTTTTTTGTGCATATTTGCTATGTTTATGCTACACTGTACATGTATGATATGATTACACCAATAAAAAAGATTTAAAAAAAAAAAAAATGATCGTATTTTTAGGAGCATTTGTCGCAGGAGCAATTGCCGCCGGAGCAAATGTCGGTTCCCCGTTATCTCTATGGGAAATGTTTTGGTATATTGGTCAAAGCACTTGCCTCTCACTCCGGTGACCCAGGTTCGATCCCGGTGGGTCCATTAATTTTTTTTTTTTGCTCCTTTTTGCCTTTCATTTTACCATCTTGTTCGACTATTATATCAAAAGCAATCACAAACCAAGTAATAAACTGCCTTATTTTGCGTGTTATGTTTATTGGAAAGTACTGTGCAGTGGTTTATGTATAACCCTATGGAAAATCTGATTCTTTGACGTGTATTAAAGCTATCCTGCAATATCATTAGTCCTATTTGATATCACAATTTCTCAAAATTGGCTGAGTCAATTATCTTCAAATTTTCGTCAGCCATCCTTCCTAATAAGGTCAAGTTCCCACATCTTTTTCAAGGTCATCAGGTTAACGTGACGTCATCTAGGCGCCATTTTGTACAAATCAACTTATGGTCGTATCTTCTTCACTAAATGTCATTTCTCTTTCATATTTGGAAGGGCTAAGATCAATGTTATTTCAGTCATGGTCATCACTATTATCATCATCATCATCATCACCATCATCATCACTATATCATTATCATGATAATCATCAACATCATTATCATCATCACTGTCATGATTTTCATGATGATGATGATGATAATGATGATTATCATCAACATCATTATTATCATCACTGTCATGATATAATGATCATCATCATGATTATCATCAACATCATGATGATTATCATCAACATCATCACATCTTCCAATGACCGTTTCACACATTTTTCTACATTCCTGTCCTCAAGAAGCATCTCCATGCGTGGCATTCTTGACTTCCTATCTTCAGTTTAGTATTATGATCACCCTGATTACAATCATGATCATACAAATTGAAAGACAGACCACCTAATTCGTCCTCATGACGAATTAAATTCTAGTTAGGTGGTCTGTCATTTATGACAGACCTCCTTTTAATTTTGTCAAGATTTTTCTTTTTATTTATTCTTTTTAAGGCAAATTCTTGTTCCCACCAAATCTCAAAATCGGCCAGGTCAATATCATCGAGTTTCATGTCATGTATGAGGTCAATCATGGACATGGTCCATTAAGCTTTTGGAGGTCATCAGGTCATCGTGACGTCATCAAGACGCCATTTTGTAAATTTTCAAGATCGATTATATCTTCATAATCGATCATCAAAATTCAACTATATTCACATCAAATAACCTTCACATGACGGGTCATCAAGTCATGTCCTCACAGGTCATCCAGAGGTCAGGACGTGCGCGTACGCGCGCGTCAAAATTTAAAAATGCTCAAAATCACGTACGATCAAGTCTACATACGTTTCAGGTCATTTTGAGCATTTCAAAAATGTCCGTCCGTAAGCGTCCGCGCGCGCGTTTTACTCGCGCGCAAGTCGTAAATAACGTTAAAACGCTGTTTTTTCGATTGATTTGCAATCCTAACACATTTCTTCATCATTTCCACCAACTTGGAATCAATTTCAATCAATAATAAGGTCGTACGGGCGCGTCAAAGTTCAAAATCCGTGCGCGCGTCTATGACGAAAATAACGTAAAAACGTGCAAAAACATGCCTCTACAAAATTAACTCTAGCTCTTTAAATAGTCCACAAACCCCCCAATTTTTTTCCTCTTTGGGTAGAGGATGAATCATAGATATGATTTCATGTATCATTTGACCCTTATAAACATTATGACGTCATCAAAATGGCGCCAGAATTCAAAATTTCCATTTTTCATGTTTTGACGTCTCACATTTATGCAAATCTGGCTCTGAATTCGTAATTATTGGTCGTTTTTCGCCCAGATTTTAATATGTTGTAGCCGAGGCAATTTCCTACAAAATCAGTTCACACCATTTTTCATTTTGATGACGTCATCACAGTGAAATGTTCAATTAAAGATGCCATGTCAGAATTTTCCCTATTTGCGTGTTATGTCTATGGAAGATGATTTTTTTTCGAATCATGAATCTACATGACATTGTTCTCTGAGCTGTATCTCAGTTGTTTTTGCTCTATTTTCTTCCAGATTTTAGTATGTTATAGCTGAGACTATAAGCTTTTATAAGTGTGGTCTCCAATTTTTGATCAGATGTCGGGATCATGCCCAATTTTTCACTACAATGTGGGATTTGAGAATCCCGTTTTTCGTTTACGTGTTATCTCTATGGGAAATATTTTGGTATATTGGTCAAAGCACTTGCCTCTCACTCCGGTGACCCAGGTTCGATCCCCGGTGGGGCCATTAAAAAAAATTTTTTTTTTGCTTCTTTTTGCCTTTCATTTTACCATCTTGTTCGACTATTATAACATAAGCAATCACAAACCAGGTAATAAAATGCCTTATTTTGCGTGTTATGTCTATTAGAAAGTAGTGTGCAGTAGTTATGTATAACCCTATGGAAAATCTGACTCCCTGAAGTGTATTAAAGCTATCCTGCAATATCATTAGTCCTATTTGATATTACAATTTCTCAAAATTGGCTTACTCAATTATCTTCAAATTTTCGTCAGTCATCCGTCCTAATAAAGTCAAGTTCCCGCATCTTTTTCAAGGTCATCAGGTTATCGTGACGTCATCTAGGCGCCATTTTGTACAAATCAACTTATGGTCCTATCTTCACAACGAAATGTGATTTCTCTTTCATATTTGGCATGATTAAGGTCACTGTCATTGCAGCCATGGTATGGTTATCACCATTATCCCCATCATTATCATCATTATCACCATCATCGTCATTATATCATCAATCATCTTAATAATCACCATCACCATAATCATCACCATTATCACATCATCAATCTTCATCATTATCCCCTTCATTATCATGATTATCATCACCATTATAATCATCATTACATCATCATCATCATCATTATCATCACTGTCATGATCATCATCGCTATTATTATTATATCATCACCATCATTATATCATCATAATCATTATAACAATCATTATATCATCTTCATCATCACCATTATCATCATCACCATAATCATTTTACAATGACCGTTTCACACATTTTGCTACATTCCTGTCCTCAAGAAGCATCTCCATTCATGGCATTCTTGACTTCCTATCTTCAGTTTAGTATTTCTTCATTATTATGATCATCCTGATTACGATCATGACCATACAAATTGAAAGACAGACCACCTAATTCGTCCTCATGACGAATTAAATTCTAGTTTTTTTTATTATTTCTTCTTTTTATTACAAATTTTTGTAGCCAGCAAATCTCAAAATCGGTCAGGTCAATATCATCGAGTTTCATGTCATGTATGAGGTCCATCATGGACATGGTCAACTAAGCTTTTGAAGGTTATCAGGTCATCGTGACGTCATCAAGACGCCATTTTGTAAATTTACAAGATCGATTATATCTTCATAATCGATCATCAAAAATCAACTATATTCACATCACATAAACTTCACATGACGGGTCATCAAGTCATGTCCTCACAGGTCATCTAGAGGTCAGGACGTGCGCGTACGCGCGCGTCAAAATTTAAAAATGCTCAAAATCACGCAGGATCAAGTCTGCACACTTTTCACGTCATTTTGAGCATTTAAAAAATGTCCGTGCGTAAGCGTCCGCGCGCGCGTTTTACGCGCCCGCAAGTCGTAAATAAACTTAAAACGCTGTTTTTTCGATTGATTTGCAATCCTGACACTTTTCTTCATCATTTCCATCAACTTGGAATCAATTTCAATCAATAATAAGGTCGTACGGGCGCGTCAAAGTTCAAAATCCGTGCGCGCGTCTATGGCGAAAATAACGTCAAAACGTGCAAAAACATGCCTCTACAAAATTAACTCTAGCTCTTTAAATAGTCCACAAACTCCCCAATTTTTTGTCATCTTTGGGTAGGGGAGGAATCACAGATATGATTTCATGTATCATATGACCCTTATAAACATTATGACGTCATCAAAATGGCGCCAGAAGTCAAAATTTCCATTTTTCATGTTTTCACGTCATCACATTTATGCAAATTTGGCTCTAGATTCGTAATTATTGGTCGTTTTTCGCCCAGATTTTGATATGTCATAGCTGAGACAATTCTCTACAAGATCAGTTGCCAGGATTTTTCATTTTGATGACGTCATTATAGTGAAATTTTCAATTAAAGATGCCATGTCAGAATTTTCCCTATTTGCGTGTTATGTCTATGGAAGATGATTTTTTTTCGAATCATGAATCTACATGACATTGTTCTCTGAGCTGTATCTCAGTTGTTTTTAGTCTATTTTCTTCCAGATTTTAGTATGTTATAGCTGAGACTATACGCTTTTACAAGTGTGGTCTCCAATTTTTGATCAGATGTCGGGATCATGCCCAATTTTTCACTACAAAATGGGATTTGAGAATCCTGTTTTTCGTTTACGTGTTATCTCTATGGGAAATATTTTGGTCTATTGGTTATAGCACTTGCCTCTCATTCCGGTGACCCAGGTTCGATCCCCGGTGGGTCCATAATTTTTTTTTTTTTTTTGCTTCTTTTTGCCTTTCACTTTACCATCTTCTTCGACTATTATATCATATACAATCACAAACTATGTACTAAACTGCCTTATTTTGCGTGTTTTGTCTATTGGAAAGTAGTGTGCAGTAGTTTGTGTACAACCCTACGGAAATTGTGATTCCCTGTCGTGTATTAAAGCTATTGGGTTTATCTCCCAAGTATCCTGCAATGTCAAATAGTGCTAGTGCTCTTTCGTCAATCATCAGTCCTAATAAGGTCAAGTTCCCGCAACTTTTTCAAGGTCATCAGATTGTCGTGACGTCATCCAGGCGCCTTTTTGTAAAAATCAACTTATGGTCGTATCTTTGTAACAAAATGTGATTTCTCTTTTATATTTGGCATAGTTAAGGTCACTGTCATTGCAGTCATGGTCATCATCATTATCCCCATCATCATCATCATTATCACCATCATCATCATTATATCATCATCATGATTATCATCAACATTATTATCATCATCACTGTCATCATATTCATCATGATGATGATGATAATGATGATTAACATCAACATCATTATCATCATTACTGTCATGATGATATAATGATCATCATCATGATGATGATATAATGATCATCATCATGATTATGATCAACATCATTATCATCATCACTGTCATGATATTCATGATGATGATGATGATTAACATCAAAATCATTATCATCAATGTCATGATGATCATTATAATGATCATCATGATTATCATCAACATCATTATCATCATCACTGTCATGATATTCATGATAATGATGATGATTAACATCAAAATCATTATCATCAATGTCATGATGATCATTATATGATCATGATGATTACATGATGATGACTATCATCATTATTATCATCATTACTGTCATGATATTCATGATGATCATGATGATGATTAACATCAAAATCAGTATTATCATCACTGTCATGATATAATCGTCATCATCATGATTATCATCAACATCATTATCATCACTGTCATGATGATCATTATAATGATCATCATGATTATCATCAACATCATTATCATCATCACTGTCATGATATAATGATCATCATCATGATTATATCATCACCATCATTATCATCACTGTCATGATATTTTTGATGATGATTATCATCGACATCATTATCATCAACATCATTATCATCATCACTGTCATGATATTCATGATGATGCTGATGATTATGAACTTCATTATCATCATCACCTTTATGATGATATAATGATCATCATCATGATTATCATCAACATCATTATCATCACCAATATCATGATGATATTCATGATGATGACTATCATCAACATTATTATCATCATTACTGTCATGATATTCATGATGATCATGATGATGATTGACATCAAAATCAGTATTATCATCACTGTCATGATATAATCGTCATCATCATGATTATCATCAACATCATTATCATCACTGTCATGATGATCATTATAATGATCATCATGATTATCATCAACATCATTATCATCACTGTCATGATATAATCATCATCATCATGATTATATCATCACCATCATTATCATCACTGTCATGATATATTTGATGATGCTGATGATTATGAACTTCATTATCATCATCACCTTTATGATGATATAATGATCATCATCATGATTATCATCAACATCATTATCATCATCAATGTCATGATGATATTCATGATGATGACTATCATCAACATTATTATCATCATTACTGTCATGATATTCATGATGATCATGATGATGATTAACATCAAAATCAGTATTATCATCACTGTCATGATATAATCGTCATCATCATGATTATCATCATCACCATCATTATCATCAATGTCATGATATTTTTGATGATGATTATCATCAACATCATTATCATTATCACTGTCATGATATTCATGATGATGCTGATAATTATGAACTTCATTATCATCATCACCTTTATGATGATATAATGATCATCATCATGATTATCATCAACATCATTATCATCAATGTCATGATGAAATTCATGATGGTCATGATGATATTCATGATGATTAACAACAAAATCAGTATTATCATCACTGTCATGATGATATAATGATCATCATCATGATTATCATCAACATCATTATCATCAATGTCATGATGAAATTCATGATGGTCATGATGATATTCATGATGATTAACAACAAAATCAGTATTATCATCACTGTCATGATATAATTGTCATCATCATGATTATCATCAACATCATTATCATCGTCACTGTCATGATATAATGATCATCATCATGATTATCATCAACATCATTATCATCATCACTGTCATGATATACATGATGATGATTATCATCAACATCATCACATCTTTCAATGACCGTTTCACACATTTTTCTACATTCCTGTCCTCAAGAAGCATCTTCATGCGTCGCATTCTTGACTTCCTACATGTATCTTCAGTCTAGCATTATGATCACCCTGATTACAATCATGATCATACAAATTGAAAGACAGACCACCTAATTCGTCCTCATGACGAATTAAACTCTAGTTTTACATAATAGCAATGAATGGATGTTCTTCTACCAGAACAATTGTGGAGGGTACAATGAGGAGCTGTATATTTTGCCCACTCTCTTTTGTCATCGTGTCCAAGTGTGTTGATGATTACCACAAATGGGGTAACATTTTGACATGTGGAGGAAGTTTGACCAGAATCGGGTTTCTTTTTTACCGCGGTGCAGGTGTAAACGTCTAACTCGCATGCTGTGTACCCTTGTTTCGTGCTTCTACACAGATATGTGTACATTTTGACACATATTCTTACCGCAACTGTTTAACCACATGTTATTTTACTACCTGTTCTAAGTGTGTATTAACAATGCGTGGTTAAAAATAATCCCAAACGTGGTTAAAAATGACCCCGCATGCGGGATCAACTATGCACAAACCCCGTGCGTGGTCACATCGACCCCGCCGTGTCACCAAAATGACCACGTAGCGTGGTTATATTTTTCGACCCATAACGTGGTCAAATTTTAACCACGTCGTGCGGTTATTTTGTGATAATCCCGTCGGACGGGGTTGATACTCCTGCCGGATGCGCGTGAACCATCCACGTTTCCAAAGATTAAAAAAATTAATAAAAGCTAATGTCAAGTGAAGTTTATCATAACATGTTTTGTATATTTTACCTACTGTGGCCTATAACCTATCCTATCATATCCTATCCTAACGTACCATACCCCTACAATCCTACGTTAAGCCTACTCCTATAATCTTACATCCTATACCAATATCCTGAATGCTTTTATCTACTTCATTATATGGGGACTGTATTGCAGTGCTTGCTAAATGTGGTTAAAGATCGTAATTTCCTAATTTAGATCTTTAGATCTTAAACCTCAGCATAATTACATGTTAGAATATGTACAACATAATAAGTAATATAAATACATTTTTCATCACATTTCAAAGTGTAATCATTGCAATCATTGCATAAAGACTTAAAAATCAAGTGTCATTTAGATATATAAATTTTGGTTGTTTACGGTCGCTCATGAATATTCATGATGTATACAATTGGCCCAACGTTTAACCAAGTATAGAAGTCTGACCACTACATTGGTTATTGATAACCAATATTTATTTACAATGGTTAGTGATTAACCAGTAAAAGTGGTACAGTTTGACCAACATATTGTTGAAAATAACCCATGTGGTGTTGACCAATCGCACTGGTATATTTTTTGACCAATCCTTTTTTACACTCTTATAACTAGGTGTAAAATAACATTTAAACATTTGTGGTAAAAATATGTCTCAAAATGTACACATATCTGTGTAGAAGCAAGAAACAAGGGTACACAGCATGCGAGTTAGACGTTTACACCTGCACCGCGGTAAAAAGAAACCCGATTCTGGTCAAACTTCGTCAATATGTCAAAATGTTACCCCATTTGTGCTAATCATCAACACACTTTACACAAAAAGTTCATTGATTCGAAGTCACTATGAACACGATGACAAAAGAGAGCGGACAAAATATACAGCTCCTCATTGTGCCCTCCACAATTCTGCCATGTTCATAGTGAGTGTGTGTATATAGGCGCGAAACGCGGCCAGGTACATCACATGCAGTGCAGTGGTGAAGCTACACTACAGTTCATCGTCATCATGGAGTCGTTGCTGAGATCGTGGGGGATGCCAGCCGATGTCATCTCTTCATTTAATTGTAAAACATTCACATTTTCATTATAATTAATGTTATTATTGCATCAGAAGCTATGTTATAGACCCAGAGCACATTTCAGAGTTGATTGCACATTGGAAGTGGATGTTTGATGTTGCGTTCCGCCGGCGGAGGAGCCCCGGGCGGAACTTCCCAATTTGATTTATTATTTAATTTGATTTATTTATTTGATTTATTTATTTGATTCCTGCATGTTTCACAATAATCAGTTTCATACATACAAACTTTGAAAATAGAAACACACAGAGGTCTGGCAATATAAGCTGCACGCTTGAAGTTTTGCCATACCTAACATCTTACATATTTCATACATTCTTAAAAGTAAACATAGATTAATAGATTAAATACAGCAACAAAAAAGTGCAAATATAATACACTATATACAGATACAAATACAGATAAAGAATAAGATTGAAATCTCTACAGTACGTTCTAGAGCAAGAAAAATGTAGTAGACATGATAAAGGTGCAGTCCATCCATACTGAAGGAGAAACAGAGAGAAAAGAGAGAGAGAAGAAAACGTAAGACAAGCAAGAGAGAGGGGGAGGGAGAGAGAGGAGAGAGAGAGAGAGAGAGGGGGGGGGGGTGGTGGGAAGATGCCCTAATTAACAATACCACTGCGCATAATTACATATCATGGCAAATTATACATGTATACATATATAGAATATATACAATCATAATATAATTAAGTACACGCTGTGTTATGGGGAATTAACAATCAACTAATAGAACAAATATCTTAAATAAAAATGTTTGCAATGAGCATGCGCTTGACTGCATTTTTAAAAGAGTAAATTGTAGGCAAATTACGTGTTTCAATTAGCAAAGAATTCCAAACGTCTGGACCAGTATGTCTCACTGATTTATGTGCCAATACTGTACGTGGATTAAACAAGTGCAAGTTTGCTGCTTGTCTCGTCGAATAAGAGTGAATAGCATTGTTTTCCATGAACATGGAAGAAAACGAGGCAGGTAAAACATTAGTACTATAACGATACATAAATAAAGAGGTTTGAAGAAAATTAATTTCACCGACTTTAAGGCATTTAAACCTAGCAAACAGGGGATCTGTGTGTTCACGATAACCAACCCCAGCACAAATTCTTAAAGCTTTCTTTTGTAACAGATGAATGTCACTTGTTACACTCTTTGACACTGCCCATAGAATATTACAATAAGAAATATATGGCAAAAACAAGGTATTATATATCATCAATAATATTCTGTCAGACACAAGATATCTTACTCTATATAAAATCCCAATACTCCGAGAAATTGGAGACATTATACTGTTCCGGTGGTCATCCCAGTCTAGCTTCTCATTAATATGAACACCCAGGAACTTAGTACAAACCTTCCTCTCCAATTCCACATCATCCAGTCTAACTACTAATTGTTGCTCATTGCAAATCTTCCTTCCCTTAAAATGAATATAGTTTGTTTTTGATACATTTAAAGCTAACAAGTTACTTCGAAACCATTGTGTTAACTTAGGAAGCTCAATATTAATTCTAGTCTTGATTGTGTGTATATCACGGTGAGAGAGGAAAACGCTTGTATCATCTGCGAATAATATATATTGCAAGGCAGTAGATGCATTACATATATCATTAACATATATAAGAAACAATAGAGGCCCTAGAATAGAACCTTGAGGGACACCACTTTTTAAAACAAGAATATCAGAGTTTACAGAATTATGACATGTATATTGTCTTCTGTTAGATAAATAACTAGAAAACCATCGCAGAGCGATACCCCGTACACCATAATGTTCCAGTTTACACAACAAAATTGAGTGGTCGAGAGTGTCGAAAGCCTTACTCAAATCCATAAATACTCCAACCACATGCTGACGATCAGCAAGGGCCTGAGACACACGGTCATAAAACTTCAACAATGCAAGGTCAGTTGAATGTGATTTACGAAACCCATACTGGTCTGGATTGAGCAACTCATGCTTCTCTAAGAATGCGTAGAGCCTATTATAGACAACCCTCTCTAATAATTTTGAAAAGGTTGGCAAAATTGAAATTGGTCTATAATTGCAGATATTCATAACATTATCTTTTTTATGAACAGGAACAACTTTAGCAAGCTTTAAAGAAGAAGGAAATACTCCAGTTATCAGAGAGAGATTACAAATGTGTGCCAGGGGAACCAAAATCAGACCAATGACCTGTTTTACGAAGGAAGTACTTATCTCATCATGCCCACAGGAGTTACTATTTTTCAGTGATAATACAATATCGAGTATTTCCGAAGAATCCACAGGCTTTAAAAAGAGAGATGCCTGGGAGGGATTAACAAGGTATTCCTTGTAATTTGTTCCAGATGTATCTATTTTCTTTGCTTGATTAAGCCCAATATTAGCAAAATACTCATTAAACATATTGGCAATATCTCTCGGGTCAACAATTTCTGTATCATCTTTTACAATTTTATGAGGAGCTTCCATTTGGTTGCGTTTACACAGAATATCTTTCACAACTCTCCAGGTGGAGGACATATTGCCACTAGCATTTTCGAATTTCTTTGAGTAAAATAATTTCCGTGATGACCTAATGATTGATGTCAACTTATTACGATATTTCTTATACTTTTCAATATTCACGGGTGAGGGTTTCTTTACACTTCTTTTATATAAAACATTTCTCCTTTTAATAGACTGAAGAATTCCTTTCGTAATCCAAGGTTTCCTCCCCTTCTTCCTTCTTATGCGTTCCAATGGTATATGCTTATCAAAATAAAAAGAAAACTTCCTCACAAATAATTCAAAGGCCTTCTCCGTGTTATCACAGGCTAACACATCAACCCATTTTTCTAAGGATAAATCATTATTCAAACTGAGTATGTTAATGTTGTCAAAATTTCGTCTGCTATCATTACATTTCTTCTGTGGCCCCTTTATAACATGGTCATAGAGTATACAGAACACTGGTAAATGGTCAGATATTTCACAATAGAATAAACCTGACTGACTATGACCTTTTTCCGTCTTTACGAAAATATTATCCAACAGTGTTGATGACTGATCATTAATTCTTGTTGGTTTATCAATCAATATTCCAAAGGCATTCGATTCCAAAATAGTTCGGAGACGAAGGGTATTCGGGTTATTACATAATAGATCAATATTATAATCACCCATAATACAGACAGATTTATTCAATTCATTAATATCAATCAATAATGATTCAAGATCGTCCAAAAATAGATTCACATCTGTATTTGGTGGGCGATATACGACACAAACAATCATATTTTTCTCATCGGGAAGGTCTGCCTCCACACACAAACATTCGGCACTGTTATTTTTAAAACCCAAGTCATGTCTCACTTTAAATGCCAATATGTTTGAAATATACAAGAGAACACCACCACCACGCCCATTCGCTCTGTCATTACGTACCTGTTTATATCCCTCTAACGTAAACAGAGGAGGAGACTTGGCAGTCAACCATGTTTCAGTTATTCCAATTATTGAAAATCTAAATTTCAACGAGGATAACAAAATATTTAAATTATCAACATTCTTAGGGAGACTTCTTGCATTACAATGTAAAAAACTCAACAATTGCGTTTCATGGGAATATTGAGACATGTCCACACAGAACTCATGTGGCACATAATATTGACAATCGTTATTTTGTTGTAATTCATATTCTTCAATATTTATTTAAATTCAAATAAACAAACACACATATATCAACGGGATCGACCCATTCGATATACACAAGTTGGCATGCAAGGTAGGGGAATGAAGGGCAGGAAGGAGAGAGAGAGATAGATTGGGGAAGAGATGGGGAGGGCGGAAAAGAGTAAGAATGCATATATACAGTGTACAATAGAGAATAAACAATATAAATATGGAAACAAAAACAACAAACAAACAAAACAAAACAACACATATGGCAAAAGAGTGTTAACAAACCTCTCCATTAAACTATTTAGACAAAAGAAGTGGGTTGATAGAGCAGAGGTAATTTTTTGTGAAAGAAAAAAAAAAGAAAAAGACCAAACAAACTGAATAGCATAAAAACAGAAAATGAGATTATGCCTACACCTATTCTAATATGTCATTAGAATAGGCATAGGTAGCGTACTTCTGTACTAAAATATTCTACATGATCACCCCTGAGGAGCAAATAACCATGGAAATGTTTTGCAACTAAACTGGGAAGACAGAGAAGTGAGTGTATGCTGTCACCAGAAAGAAACAAAACATCTGGTACAAGTCTTGGATGTAGGAATGGTTAGACCACTTCTCAGACCCTGCATGTTTGGTATGCACTATGAACAGTGATACAATACATAAAAATCTTTATCAACCATATAAACCAATGTACAATAATGTGGGATGATCACATCAATAAGTATTGGGGTCTGCCAGTGAGACTAGTTCATAAAACAAGCTGTATAAACAAGTGTGGCTGGGCTCCTCAGTAGCTGCAAGCTAAACCACAGAGGCTTATCTGAGGATATGGCCTCGTTCTCTGCATTAGGCAATAAATTTGGGTTAAAGCTGCACTACTCAGTAAAATATGGTGCTCCTCCATCCCCTCTCCATTGACCAGCATAAAACCTCAACTTGGTGCCTTTCTCATAGAGATCCCGCACTTCCTTGGTATGTTTCTTCTTGGTCTCCAAGTCTCTTCGCGTCAAATCATCAATGAAATAATATCTCTGGTCACGTAGAGCTTGCCTCGCTTCTTTCATGATGGCTGCCTTTTCCTGATATGACACAGTCTTCACCAGGATGTGGCGTGGACGATCACCTCTCCTCCCCTCCCGATGGGCATGCTCTACCTTGACGTTCATCTTGAATTTGGATCGCAGGATGTCATTCACGACCTCGTCACAATTCTCCTTTCCATCAGTCGCTTCAGAGATTCCCACAACACGGAAGTTGCTCCTCCGGGATATTCTTTCATTTTTGTTGACGTCATTGTCATGGAGCTGCACTCGGTGCTCCATCTTCCCAAACGCTGCCTCCATTTTCGACAGTCTCATCTCCAGCTCTTTATTTTTCTTCTCTAGGTCATTAATACGTTGCCCCTCAAACTCTAGAGCCCTTTCAACTTTTTGGATTTACTCGTGTGCACCAATACTTTCATAGCCAGCCAAAAATGCCATGCAGTTAGCTCAATTTTTGTCCAGATTTATTCCTAAATATCTATAGTGTGACGCCACAATTATAATATAATTATGTCTAAATTATATGTAAATCAATTTTTATGTGAAAATCAACCTTTCAGATCATGTTTATATAGTTGAAAGTCTGTTGTAACATTGTTTTGTAGTTTATTTTGTTTCCCATTATTGAGATGCAAGTTTTAAGAGGAAATGCATTTGTCAAAACTATATCAAAATGTTTGAAGTTAGTGTTTTTTCCAACAAATTCACAAAACAAGAAACATACATCCAGGTTTTCGCCCTTTTCTTTTGGAAAATAGACCAAATTGTAAAAAAAAAGAAGAAAAGAAGCTTGTATTTATTGTGATTGATCCACATTCCTGCATTTAGAGTATTATTATATGTAAATTGTATGGAAATAATTCAACCTTTCTGCATCATATTTAAATACTGTAGTTTAGAATCTGTTAACTTTTTTTGGAACTGTTTCCATGCTTATTAAAATTATGTTTAACAAAACATAATTTTCTTTGTGCATTTGTCTTCCTTGTAGTCTCAACTCATCCTGGTGTAGACATTTATCATATTTTAGTGTAAAAAGTGACACATTGGGGTGTGGTAAAAAGTATGGGGTAAATTCTGTACCACTTAATGGGTAAAATAATAACACAGCTGCAGGGTGAATTGTTACACAGGCTGGTAGTGGTTAAAATTTGCACAGCATGGGGTAAAAAAGGGAACATGGTCGTTTTGGGGTAAGATGTTACCCCACCCTTTGGTGTTAACATTTTACACATTAGATGTGTAAAACATAACACATGTATCAAGCAAAATCTAACCACTCATGGTGTGTAATGGTTTACACCACAGACGACCATGTTCCCTTTTAACACATTTTCGTGTTATTTTTTAACACCAATGGGGTAACTTTTTTTAAGAGTGTATCAAGCAAAATCTAACCACTCATTGTGTGTAATGGTTTACACCACAGACGACCATGTTCCCTTTAACACATTTTCGTGTTCTTTTTAAACACCAATGTGGTAACTTTTTTGAGAGTGTAGAGTGCATTAAAATGACCACGCAAAAACGGGTCGTTATACTTCTTTTCACACTTATTGACTTTTCTTTCACGTGAAAATTCCAATCCTTGCTAGGGATATGAATCCCTTGTAGCATCCTATTGTGTTCTAAGAAAAATACGAAAAAGGAAAAAGATTGTGGTACAAAAATATAGCACATTGTACATGGTAACCCATTAACACTATATAGCAATCGTACATCCATGAAAACTAACATCTAACATTTCATTTATTTTTTTCATTTTTGTAGGGTTTGTCCAATCACTTCTGGTAAAGTAGGACGCCCTTAACCATGAGGACCACTTTAAACCTCGGGGCAGCCCTTGCTGTCGTGGTGATTGGTCTTCAAACGGTTCAAGCATCTGGTAAGTCCTTCCTGTATTCAAAATTATAATGTATGTATCGGTTACCATAATCCTATTACACATTTTCTTTTCATCGTAATCAACGTAATTATGAATGACAAATAATCTGTAATCTAAATATCAGATGAACACACTATCTTACTAATATTAACTATTAAAAGAGAGCGAGCAATAAACAACTAAACCAATTTTGCAAGCACAGTTGTGGATATACTTGGACTTTTAAAACTATTCTTTTCATCTAAAAGTAGACTTTATATGATTCTTACACGATATTGTGCTTTTCCTTGTCTTGCGTGATAAAATTTCAAGACAATTTTGCATAAGCTCGGAAGATCTGAGATAAGTTATCATTGGCGTAAAGGATGGGGGGGGGGGGGGGGGAGCTGTATTCATTGGTATATAGAAATTGTGTAAAACAAACAAAACATTCCGAAAGCTTTCTGACAAAAGAATAAAAAGCCATCCCATTTTGTGGAGGCCTTTAATTAAAATAATATGATCTGTAACACAGCTAAGTGAAAAAATATTGAATCGGGTGCTTCATTATTAAGTTGCTTTTGCTTACTCAAGAGTAAAATATCGTATGATTTTGGGAATGTTATTGCCGAATTCCTCGCGTGATCGTTAACTCGAATCCCTACATACGTAACCGACCAATGAGATTCAAATACTGGAATAAAGAACGGGCGATCTTGTTTACTCAAATTTGGGTCAATGTGCGAACTTTTATTAGCTGCGCGCGATAAATTGAAGTCGCTTTGAACTTTGATCCAGAGAAAGGAGCAGCCAACTGTAAAACCGCCCATAGATTGCGACTTGTCGCTCCCTTTAAGTTCGGAACAAAAGAGTGCTAAACCTTAGCTTTCTGTGTGCGCCCAAGTAAAACTGGGTATTCAAATTGCCATATCAACCGGTATGAAGGGATTATCAGATTAGGCTGAATTTTGGCACACTGCTCCAGGAGGACCTATTTATTACTCACTTCAAAAATCAATTTAATAACTTTGGAGGTAAAGTAGTAATTTGGCATTGAATGAAAGTATTACAAAAGCTCTCCAAACATTCATTAACTCGACAGGTGAAAAAACAAGGAGTCATTTTAAAATGCCCCAAAAACATATTTCTAAGTTGAATTACGACTCACAAACTTGACACATGATAGAATGATAATGAAACTACCCATTTCTATCAAAAAGAGAAAATCGACTGATCCAAGTAAATTTACTATTTTGGGCTGTTTGCTACGTTGTGGTCTGTACGACTTATTGTAGGTTTTGAGGCGGCGGGTCACCTATATCCACCCCATCCCCCTCCCCCAGCAATTGTTATTTATTGATTGATTTATTTTATACTGAAGGGTTAGCCTGTTCAGTTATGCAAAACTGCTTTCCAAGGGCGCTCTTAATATCTTCCTAGCATAATTATGTCACTGTAATTATTCATTTTAACAACGGAACTGGTCCAACATTTCTGAAGTTAATTGCAATCTGATCCCCTGAGGTTTTTCTGCGTCTTACATCAGTTATTTCCATATTTGGTAGATCAGGTTCAAGTCCTAGTTCTACAGCCTAGGGGTCGCTACCTCATCATTTCTAACACTATGGATGCTGTAGAACTGGTCTACTATTCTCTTCCGTCATGAAGATATCTCATCATTTTAAAAGAGTTATACAGAGAAGTTAGTTACAGAGTGGTGAAAACTGGAAGGAAAGTCGCATTCTCCAAAAACAGCCCTAAAAGGCTACTCCGGAACGAAACTATATAAATTAATTTAGTAATTAGCTGAAATGCGAAATATTTAGAGCAAATTATTAGATGAGAGGCATTTTTATGACTGTGTCTGTCCACTTCCATCCCCTGGCTTCCTCAAGAAACAGCGTGGGTGTGGGTACATATTTTTCTGGAGCTTTTTATAGTGCTGGAGCCAAAGAACATTTCAAAAGTTGTGTCATAAACCTGCTAAAGGCATGGAATTCTATCAGATCTGTGTCTTCAAGGCTAAGGATCAAATTAACAAGACGACTGTCATTCAAACCTCTTATCAAAATGATAGGGAAACTGTTTGCATAAAAAGAGGCACCTATCATTAAAAAAAAATATAAATAAATAATACGTTACATTTATATAGCGCATTATATAATACATTTAAATGCGCTTTACATAAGATAGTTACCCACGCCGATGAAATCGGCAGGGTTATGTAAAGGGCTCCGTATGTTTGTTTGTTTGTTTGTTTGTTTGTGTACAAGATAACAAGAGAACGGGTGAACGGATTTGCACCGAATTTTCAGGGAATGTTCAGAAAGTGACAGGAAAGAATCGATTAGATTTTGGTGATGATTGGTTGACCCCTGCACATTCTGTGTGACCTTGAAGTTTTGACCCTGTAGTAAAGTATAGGAACTTCAGTTCAGATTGTGACAGGAAAGAAACTAGAAAGATTGATGACCCCAAACTTCGCCTGCAGATGCAGAAATATTTTGGCCAATCAAAACACTCATTACTTCGTCTCACCAAAAGTCTATTTCAGGTTTATGAATTTTAGAAGACTTTTAGACCCATTATTTGCCATTTCACTTCAAATCCGTACGAGCCTGCAATGAATATTCAAAGCTAGCTATCGCGCGCGATACCTTTTTTTATCTACAAATTCATTTAGATTCAGGCTACCCTAGCCCTACGGCTTCTCCTCTATTTCTTATATTCTGTGCATTTCTGTTTATTTTCCCCGGTTCTTTCCACTTTGTTGTGGAAGTTTTTGTGATTTATTTTATCCTGGTGGACGTGTAGTACGTGATTTTAATTGTTTTCGGTGAAAATCTGGTGAGTTTGTTCGACGTGAGTGAGTCTATCGCACTCGCGAGCGTTCGCGTGTGTTGATCTGAGTGAGTGGGCTGCGTAGCTAGCTGTACGTACATAACTATACACAGCGCTGTCGCGAAGTGACGGCGATCTGGTCGGGCTAGGGCCGGAGTACATAACCCAGGCACAGGCACTGCACTGCACTCCCTGTGCCTGGCTGACTGTAGTAGGATTGAACTTTTTTTCTTTGGGTTATAACGGTCATGTCATTTGAGATTTGAGTTACTTTATAACTCATTTATGTCTGTTTGAGTGGATTTCGTAGTTGTAAAATATATACAAAAACTGTATTTTTTTTTAATTTGTGTGGATTTGCAAAATTTGGTGGCTGATCGAGGTTCGCCGAATACATGCACGCCAAGTATCCACTTTGACTTTGTTGATGGGTGGTGACTGAGCTGAGTGAGTAGGCTCTGTGCCTCGCATGCATGTCATTTTGAAGTCGAGATCCAACTTGTTTTGTCGTCATATTTATTTTATCCAAGCCCGATGAAAAAAAACAACAACCCCAATTGCAATGTAATTTAAAGATAGAACATGAATACATTTACTAACACTTACATGACTGAACACTGAATACAAATTGCTAACATTTTTTTCCTCACCACGCCACGCTCTCTGACATGTCTAATCAATTACTTTTAGGGGAGAGATGTTTCAATAATAAAATATCTTTTTCAGAAGAATTTTTTCAAGGGTGGGGACACACAAAGCTATGACCTGGATATGGCAAAATTTATTGGGGGGGGGGGGGTAGATGTGCCTCTTGTTATCCCCTTTGAATGGCTACTGCTTACAAAAATAATCGCAACAAAACAAAACCTATATTGGGTTTTTTATACACGACAGGGGAACCAACCAGTAAAAATATATCTGCAGTTTCAAGAATAATCGCTCCGCTAAGGCGTGGGTCTGCCGCCTTTGACGGCCTTTCTAGTTATACATACATTTAATGCGCTTGATATTAGATAGTTATTTATACAGAAATTTAAATGCGCTTCACATTAGATAGTTAGTTATACATACATTTAAATGCGCTTTACATTAGATAGTTAGTTATACATACATTTAAATGCGCTTTACATTAGATAGTTAGTTATACATACATTTAAATGCGCTTTACATTAGATAGTTAGTTATACATACATTTAAATGCGCTTTACATTAGATAATTAGTTATACATACATTTAAATGCGCTTTACATTAGATAGTTACTTAGTTAGTTATACATACATTTAAATGCGCTTTACATTAGATAGTTAGTTATACATACATTTAAATGCGCTTTACATTAGATAGTTAGTTATACATACATTTAAATGCGCTTTACATTAGATAGTTATGAATTTAAATGCGCTTTATATTAGACAGTTAGTTATACATACATTTAAATGCGCTTTACATTAGATAGATAGTAATACATACATTTAAATGCGCTTTACATTAGATAGATAGTTATACATACATTTCAATGCGCTTGATATTAGAAAGTTAGTTATACATACATTTAAATGCGCTTTACATTAGATAGTTATAAATTTAAATGCGCTTTACATTAGATAGATAGTTATACATACATTTCAATGCGCTTGATATTAGATAGTTAGTTATACATACATTTAAATGCGCTTTACATTAGATAGTTAGTTATACATACATTTAAATGCGCTTTACATTAGATAATTAGTTATACATACATTTAAATGCGCTTTACATTAGATAGTTATACATACATTTGAATGCGCTTTACATTAGATAGTTAGTTATACATACATTTAAACGCGCTTTACATTAGATAGTTATACATTTAAATGCGCTTTATATTAGACAGTTAGTTATACATACATTTAAATGCGCTTTACATTAGATAGTTATACAGAAATTTAAATGCGCTTTACATTAGATAGTTATAAATTTAAGGATGGCAAGAAGGGTAAAACATTAGATTTTAAATGAGTTGTGAAGGCTTTCCCAATTATTTTTTGTTTGCACCAAAGTCTCTCGCTTTTAACTCGGGAAGGAGGGGGGGGGGGGGGGGTCGAGGTGGCATGAACATGTCACGTAGTGGCGTTTATATAGGGACTTTGGGGCCCGGGCCAAACAATAAAATTGAGCCCCCGCCAAAAAAAACCAAAAAAAACCAAAAAAAAAAAAATAATAATAATAATGATAAATACAAAAATAAAAAATAAATAATGAATAAATAAATAAATAATAATAATAATAATAAATAAATAAATAAATAGTTTTAATAAATAAATAAAAAATATAACCTAAAAATACAAACCAGATAACTACCGCTTCATGAATTTTGATGCACTTAACAAGATATTGGTAGCTAAAGTTCTAGAAACAACTATACAAGCGAAGGGGTACAGCAATCGGGCTGTAGATCTTTTGTTTTTCCACCCCTCAAAAACAAAAATATGTATTTTACCCTTAGAACAATTTTGAATGGCAGCAAAGAAACCGAATATTAGAGATTCCTCTATTATTAGAGAACTCTGTTCTATTCACTACTTCCTATATTCAGGGCGCAAAAATAGAGAAAATCCTGGCATTTAGCAAAGCAACCTAAAGTTGGGATTTCTTTTGCATGTTAAACCTTTTAAAATGCTGTTTATGTACTCTCTCAAGATCCTTATATAACTTATATGCAAGGGAGCAAAGCAACCACACTTAGAAACTTTTTAATTTTGAACCCCCTTAAAACACTAATTATCAACTATTGGTTATAGAATTTCGACATTTTCTCCCTTTTTTTTCTTTCTTTTAAAGTGCCACCCAGGGCACCCCCTGCCCCTTGGATATCGGTATGACACGGGGGGGGGGGGTGAAAGTTCTAAACTCGACTATACAGTATCTTCAGGCGCTGGAGTATTATTATGACTATAACTTGACACCATTTTATATATCGCGGGTATTCTTTAAATGGTTTCTGGAGGCTTCTCATCGATCTTAAGATGCATATTGATATCATAGCAATGGGGGCGGGGGCATGGACATGGCACGGGAGGGGTGTGGGGTGCAAGTTGTGAAATTGAGTGTAAATCATGACGATCACTTGAAACCAAGTCTCATATATATTATTGGACCAATAGTCTGTATTGGTTTCTGTAATATCATAAGCTGCTATAGGCACATTTACATCAGCATAATCATAGCAATAATAAAGAGTTATTTATCAATAAAATATGATAAAACTGCATTATATGACATCACACTTGGTATTAAAATATTCATCTGCATGCCGATAGCAATTAAAAGTGAAATATTTGATTCTACACCTCAGAATGACACCTTGCAGCTATGAAGAAGGCAGCAATTAGCAACCACAAAGGCATTATAAATATGGAGAAAAATATATTTAGGTGCAATACATATTTTTGGAGAAAATGATAAAATTCACATATTTGGCCAAAAATTGTTATGTAAATTATTACCAAGACAATCAAATGTGATACCATGTTGTGGGGAATTTAATTTCCTTTAATTTTATGCCTCAAACATGGTATTTATTCAAAAGTTATATTCAAAATTGTCAATGCTAGTAATACCTGGCGACCATTTTGAAAGAAAATGTCTGCCGTTTTTATTCAGCAGCGTATTTGTGACGTAGTCCACCTGGAAATTGTGCAGAACGGTTCCCCAAACAAGTTGGTACCCAACAAACTTTTACAACACCCCGTGTCTCAACCCCCACCCCGAAGAGATCATTAAGCATTCCATCCATGATTTCCAGTGAATTTTAGCGTAAATATATGTGAGGAAAGCTAGATAACGGTTATACACTGCCATACGCTCGGAGCCTTGAAGTTCGACGGCTCCCCGCACAACAAGCTCAAGTTCTTACGTACAATGTAGTACTGATTTAGATTTAGAAATGAGACCAATAGTTATTGGAAGTAGTATAAGATTGTCTTGGACGTCATGGCGTCATCGTAATGCAATGACGTCAGTCCATTTGTATACATGACGTCACCCTCATTTACATACATGACGTCACCCTCATTTACATACACGACGTCACCCTCATTTGCATACACGTCATCTTCATTTACATACATGACATCACGGGTGAAAATGACGTCATAGAATTGTGAAATAGGGAAGAAGGATGGTGAAAGAGGAGTGAGTGCTTACATGGACAAGTGATGGACTTGATGAGACAGGAAGAAAAATGTTGAAATCACCCATGAAATACAATATCTTATTTTCTCTAGCTAGTATATCAAAACATATTTCGATATCCCCATTAAGTGGATTAATATGGCTATTGGGTGGTCGATACATTAGACCATTTACAATATTTTTCGTTGTTGAATTTATAATTTCAATAAACAATGACTCGCATTGGTTAATTGACAAGTCATGTCGAATCTTGAATTTAAGATGTTCTCGAAAATATAACGCAACTCCTCCTCCTCTCTTTCCCACGCGATCATTTCTAATCATTTCGTAATTTTGCAGGTTATAATTATACATTAGGTGAAGTAGAATGGAGCCAAGTCTCAGTTATACCAATGACTGAAAATGGGAAATTGTCAATACTATACAAAAAGGTTTCAAAGGAATGAAATTGTTTACTTAAACTTCTGGAGTTAATATGGAGTAAGCTAAATGATTTAGTTGCGTTTTTAAAGCTAGAAACAAATTCCTCAGTTATATAGTACCTACTATCAGAGGTAACATTATTAAGATCAAAGTAAGACTGTTGGTTGCATTCATTCATTTTTATCGAGTGGAACAATTTGAGTTTGAAATGTGTTGAATAGTGAGAAATCTACATCGAATATGACGTTGTGTAAAGGATGAACAAGAATGAATGAAAAGGTGAAAAGTAATGACTGGGATGGAATGAGAGGTGAAATGGATGATGGGGAAAAACTGGGGGGAAAAGGGAACTTAACCTGACAGATAGACATCAAGAACTTGCTTGTACAATGAGCTCGAGCATCACTACCACTTTGTGTTATGAAAAACCAAACATAAGAAATTTTATATTTGTTATAATTTCAAAACAAGAAAACCAAGTAATACATGTGATTTAACCTTGCCAAATTGGCGTGATATGATATCGATAATGTAATTTGCAATGAATTATTTTTAAATTATTATATTTTTTTACAAACCGAATACCTTTTTGTACCTTTTTGTAGGTAAGGTTTCGTTGTTTTTCTCAAAGTATTCTCGAATGTCCACGTACGCCTTCTTACGGAACGTCTTCACCACCAGGAATTTTGAACGGTCTTGCTTGTTTGTTGATTGGACATTTGAAGAGCGTTTCCGATTCCACGTCATCATCTTTTTCACGCTTTTGGATCTATCCACCCCTCACGTCCCGCCTCATCTCTGCCAAGTCTCTGGTGATTGCACGATATTAACTTTTTACACGAAGAGTCCACTCCTCCTTTTGGCTCATCCTTAATTTCTGTGTTTCCATGCACAGCATGATCATCGGCAATCAACAAAGGGTTTTCTGAATATACCGTGTCTGTCTCCTTGCGCTCTTCGGATCTTCGGTCTTCGGACGATGATAAAGACGTGCCGTTGTACTTGTAATATCCTGCCATGATTTTCTAATCTTCTTTGAAATCGTGTTCGTATCTAATATCGATGAAGCTCCGTGTATATAAAAAACCGATGATGCTTTGATGAAAGAGAAGCTATTCCTCCCCCTTATTTATAACGTTTCTCTTCCTGTTTTCCCCCTCTCTCTTTTCTTCCTGTCTCATCAAGTCCATCACTTGTCCATGTAAGCACTCACCCCTCTTTCACCATCCTTCTTCCATATTTCACAATTCTATGACGTCATTTTCACCCGTGATGTCATGTATGCAAATGAAGATGACGTGTATGCAAATGAGGGTGACGTCGTGTATGTAAATGAGGGTGACGTCGTGTATGTAAATGAGGGTGACGTCATGTATGCA
The DNA here is from genome assembly GCA_025617745.1 of Heliocidaris erythrogramma. Taxonomy (NCBI): domain Eukaryota; kingdom Metazoa; phylum Echinodermata; class Echinoidea; order Camarodonta; family Echinometridae; genus Heliocidaris; species Heliocidaris erythrogramma. The sequence goes on along the minus strand of CM046864.1, from coordinate 4,021,022 downwards.
AATAGACTGACGTCATGGTATGACGTCATCGTCTATAAATAGACGATGACGTCATGACATCCAAGACAATCTTATGCTACTATTGGAGCATTATGTCCTACTCATCGTCTCAGAAACTAGATTGATATTCTGCTTAAATGATACTTCAAACACATGAAAAACTATATCCGAGATTTCTTGAAGCATCTACCTGAAAATATTAATGATGATAGTCTTAAGTTACCTTTTATGCTAACAGCCTATATAATCTATATATCATTATTGATCAAGTTGAATTAAATGCTATTCGATATTGGTTGGAAACGTATCCTGAAGATTTCAAACCTAGGGTAACCAAATATCTTGTTTCAGAGGCCATTAAAATGATTCTGAATAATAATAAAACACTTCAATCTAATGGATTCTTTTAAAATCACTATAAAAAGCAAAGGGGAAAAATGGTCCAAACCTATACATTCCTAGAAAAGTAACTATACCAGAGAGAATAAGAAAACATAAATAAGCCAACCAGATTATATGTGGAAAAAATACCGAGATTCCTCGATGATTGTTTTATCATATGGAGAAAAAAAGAGAGCATGGAAATATCCTAATATTTTATGATATTCTTCAAAAACTACATAAGGATATTTTATTCAAAAGGGATAAATCATTATATAAGATGCAATTAATGGATATAAATGTATTGAAGACAAAAGGGAACGTAAAGACCGATTTTGATATTATAAAGTAGCTGACAGCATCAGTATTTGCATTTTGACTCCTGTCATCCACGTCACGCGAAAAGAAATGTACAATATAATCTGGCTAGGAGAATTCCTATTATCGTATCAAATGACGAAGTGAGAGAAAAAGAATGAAGAAATCAGAATCCATGCTTATTTTTCGTAAATACCTGAAGAACCTTATCAAAGTAGGTATAGAGAACACATGTAATATAGAACCGATATAATCTGGCTAGGAAAATTCCTATTATCGTATCAAATGACGAAGTGAGAGAAAAAGAATGAAGAAATCAGAATCCATGCTTATTTTTCGTAAATACCTGAAGAACCTTATCAAAGTAGGTATAGAGAACACATGTAATATAGAACAAATATTATTACAAACAAACAAGAAGATGGATCAGCCAGAAAATATAGTTTTTGTATCATTATTTAAACATACAATCCCTATTTTGAGTAATGATATCAAACTTTAGAGATATATTTCGAAAAAACAAACTAAGTTTCAAGTAGAAGACAAGGGGAACGCCAAAAAGAGTGGCCGACCTTAAAAATATAAATCAAAAGTGAAATACATGTACGAGCTAACATTGACAGAACAAAACACATTACATTACAACAGGCGTATAGCTAGACATTTAAAATAGTTTAGAGGTTCAAATCAATCGATAACTTGCAAGAATAGATTCTTTTAACTTAATTTTAAAAACATCCAGCGATTGTTGCTCTTTAACCCACATTCTACGGGCACAGGGTGGCCCCTGTATTACGTCTATGAGAGTTAAAGAATTCAGTAGTCAACGGTAAACCTATAGACAATGGGAACCGGGTGGCCCCTTTATTACGTGTATAAGAGTTAAATAATTCAGTAGTCAACGGTTAACCCATATTCTACGGGAACCGGGTGGCCCCTTCATTACGTCTATAAGAGTTAAATAATTCAGTAGTCAACGGTTAACCCATAGACTACGGGAACCGGGTGGCCCCTTTATTACGTCTATAAGAGTTAAATAATTCAGTAGTCAACGGTTAACCCATAGACTACGGGAACCGGGTGGCCCCTTTATTACGTCTATAAGAGTTAAATAATTCAGTAGTCAACGGTTAACCCATATTCTACGGGAACCGGGTGGCCCCTTTATTACGTCTATGAGAGTTAAATAATTCAGTAGTCAACGGTTAACCCATATTCTACGGGAACCGGGTGGCCCCTTCATTACGTCTATGAGAGTTAAAGAATTCAGTAGTCAACGGTAAACCTATAGACAATGGGAACCGGGTGGCCCTTTCATTACGTCTATGAGAGTTAAATAATTCAGTAGTCAACGGTTAACCCATATTCTACGGGAACCGGGTGGCACCTTTATTACGTCTATAAGAGTTAAATAATTCAGTAGTCAACGGTTAACCCATATTCTACGGGAACCGGGTGGCCCCTTCATTACGTCTATGAGAGTTAAATAATTCAGTAGTCAACGGTTAACCCATATTCTACGGGAACCGGGTGGCCCCTTTATTACGTCTATGAGAGTTAAATAATTCAGTAGTCAACGGTTAACCCATATTCTACGGGAACCGGGTGGCCCCTTTATTACGTCTATGAGAGTTAAAGAATTCAGTAGTCAACGGTAAACCTATAGACAATGGGAACCGGGTGGCCTCTTTATTACGTCTATGAGAGTTAAATAATTCAATAGTCAACGGTTAACCCATATTCTACGGGAACCGGGTGGCCCCTTTATTACGTCTATGAGAGTTAAAGAATTCAGTAGTCAACGGTTAACCTATAGACAATGGGAACCGGGTGGCCCCTTCATTACGTCTATAAGAGTTAAATAATTCAGTAGTCAACGGTTAACCCATATTCTACGGGAACCGGGTGGCCCCTTTATTACGTCTATGAGAGTTAAAGAATTCAGTAGTCAACGGTAAACCTATAGACAATGGGAACCGGGTGGCCCCTTCATTACGTCTATAAGAGTTAAATAATTCAGTAGTCAACGGTTAACCTATATTCTACGGGAACCGGATGGCCCCTTTATTACGTTTATAAGAGTTAAATAATTCAGTAGTCAACGGTAAACCCATAGACTACGGGAACCGAGTTGCCCCTTCATTACGTATATGAGAGTTAAAGAATTCAGTAGTCAACGGTTAACCTATAGACTACGGGAACCGGGTGGCCCCTTTATTACGTCTATAAGAGTTAAATAATTCAGTAGTCAACGGTTAACCCATATTCTACGGGAACCGGGTGGCCCCTTTATTACGTCTATAAGAGTTAAATAATTCAGTAGTCAACGGTAAACCCATAGACTACGGGAACCGAGTGGCCCCTTCATTACGTATATGAGTGTTAAATAATTCAATAGTCAACGGTTAACCCATATTCTACGGGAACCGGGTGGCCCCTTTATTACGTCTATAAGAGTTAAATAATTCAGTAGTCAACGGTAAACCCATAGACTACGGGAACCGAGTTGCCCCTTCATTACGTATATGAGAGTTAAAGAATTCAGTAGTCAACGGTTAACCTATAGACTACGGGAACCGGGTGGCCCCTTTATTACGTCTATAAGAGTTAAATAATTCAGTAGTCAACGGTTAACCCATAGACTACGGGAACCGGGTGGCCCCTTTATTACGTCTATGAGAGTTAAAGAATTCAGTAGTCAACGGTTAACCCATAGACTACGGGAACCGGGTGGCCCCTTTATTACGTCTATGAGAGTTAAAGAATTCAGTAGTCAACGGTAAACCCATAGACTACGGGAACCGAGTGGCCCCTTTATTACGTCTATGGGAGTTGTTGATATCTCTCCTGCACTTGTTAATGAAGAGCTCAAGGCTGCGGTTTTCCCCTTCTGGACGGGTCCAAGATGACTGTTTGGGTAGCAGAGATTCAAATTATTCCTGGAGGACTGAGGAGTGGCTTCTGCATTCCAATCGTAGACACTACCATCATCTGATACAGTCAATGCATAATGGCGGCGCAACCTATACAGCAAAACTCTAGTTTATGGTAAATTACTGCATGATTTGGGTCTGATTATTGAAAAATCCATTTTTTATCATTTTCATATATACTTTTTCTTTCAGTTGACTGTACCGTTCCATCCCTTACGACGGGGTTGAATTTAACTGAATGTCCAGTGGGAGGAACAGTATCTACGAACACCGTGTGCAACTACACCTGTATGGCTGGCTATACCATTAATGGAGCAGCTTCTGTGACATGTGGTTCGAATGGGTTGTTCTCACCATCTGTCCCAACTTGTAACGGTAAAAAACCTCACGTCCATTAACATTGTTAACCAAATAATCCTTTATTGAGCTCAAAATGGAAAGCAGGTTGTGCGACTTTCTGATGGTTTTGTGATGCCAGGTCAAATATGAATTGTGAACCTTGAGCCTTGAATATTTTTCTTTTCCTTGTCTCTAACCAGAAATATGTGGAAGCATCACTTGCATGAATGGTGGTACCTGTGACACTGCGAATGTGAACTGTACTTGCCTTTCTGGATACAGTGGAGCGAATTGCACTGATGGTAAATTGAAAAATGGACAATAATAAGATTTTTGCAGAACACTTTTTGTTTACTGGCATTTTGACAACAGTAAACAACATATAGCTTCGTTTAGTGTCTTTTGACAGTTTACCCTCTCCCTCCCTCAGTGTTTGCTGCCTAACGAAAACTAAGTTATGAGTGGGCACCTGAAAGCAATTACCTTTTTAAAAATTACCTTTTTAAAGAGAAAAATGATACTAAAAATGATGGCCCATAGGTTTCCCAAGCAACCGGCAATATCCTTCCTTCCTCGATTTCACTATCACATTCACCTTTTTCACATTGTGTAGGAAGGTATCGTTTAGATACAGATGGCGATGTACATAGTAAAGTATTTCTTACCTTCTTATTATTATAACAATTTTATATATATATCTTTTTATTCGTTTTTGAAAGTTGTGTGTGTTTGTGCTTGCGCGTGTGTGTGTGTCGATACAGTTTATCAAAGAGGACAGAAAATGCTTCAAGAATATTTTCAATATCCATGTACATGTATCTGACTGATTTAATTTTTAAAAAGTTAATATCAATATAATGAAAATATTATCATTTACGTTAATATTGTAATTATTGTTATCATAATTAATTATCATTATTATTATCATCATTATCATTATTATTATTATTGCTTTTGCCATGATTTTTATAACGTACCTTTTCAGTTGACTGTACCGTTCCATCCCTTACGACGGGGTTGAATTTAACTGAATGTACAGAGGGAGGAATGGTATCTACGAATACCGTGTGCAACTATACCTGTATGGCTGGCTATACCATTAATGGAGCAGCTTCTGTGACATGTGGTTCCAATGGGTTGTTCTCGCCATCTATCCCGGCATGTGACGGTAAAAATCACCCGAAATTAAATAAAATCGTATCAAGATTTTAAGATACTGCATGGTAAAAGACTGGACGCCCAGCCTTAATGTAAAGTTGATCTGAAAGTTCGGAAAAAGCAGAAAAATAAGATAAGCAGAATAGTGAAACTTTGAACGGCAAAGGACAAGCAAACAGAAAGCCATCTTTTTTATTAAATTGCAATCACAATTGATATGAAAATTTCAGATTGGCCGAATTCATGTTGTGAGGACCTAACAATCTTGACCAATTTCTTTCTAACTTTTACCATCCGGCTTCTATCATTATATTATTTGATACTAAATCCCCCCTTATTAAGCTCTAACGTCGTACAAGATTTTGGTGATTTTGTGGTGGCGGGTCAAAAATGAAACTTAAGCCTTGAATATTCTCTTTTACTTGTTTTGAACAGCCATTTGTGGAAGCATCACTTGCATGAATGGTGGTACCTGTGACACTGAGAATGTAAACTGTACTTGTCCTACTGGATACAGTGGAGCGAATTGCACTGATGGTAAATTGAAAAACGTTTTTCTGACACTCCCCTAAGTCACAACTTCAAGTCGTCCTGTAACAAAAACATTCCGTCCTTCGTCACACGACTTAGATAAAACTCATTGCTTTCATGAGGTTGTTTTTGTTTTTTGTTTTTGCACTTTTATTGTTAAAAGAATGATAGATAGAATTTAAAAAATGATAAGTATTCATTTTATAGTAAGTATACGCGTATTTTTGCATGTCTTTTTATATTTCAGAATAGGCACCTTATATAGCAAATACCATGACATTCAGATAAAATATGTGCTTTATCTAACTTTTGTTTTAAAATTGTAAACATCGTAAATCTTGGTCAATGCATTGCCTCCTCTTAATGTCATGATTTTGTGTCCCCTCTATTAAAACGAGGTGAAAAAAGATAATAGTTTTGATAAATTTTATCTGATGTTTTCAGATGATGAAGCACCTTCTCTGAATTGCAACAATGTAACTTCTTCTACGGATTTGGGACTAAATTCCTCATCCTGCGTTGTGTTCGACCCAACTGCAACTGATAATGTGGATGCAGCTCCAGTTGTGACTTGTTCTCTTACAACTAGTGATATATTCTTGGAGGGGGACACCTCTGTAAACTGTTCGTCTACAGATACTGCAGGGAACACTGGCACCTGCATTTTCTATGTTACAGTGACAGGTAATAGCCTAGCTTTAGTATGCTTCATACAAGTCATGTCTACCACAGATACAACTTGTTGGTTTTATCTTGTTCTGTTTTTCAGGATGTCCATTGATTATCAAAAGTATACTTCACATTGGAGTTATTTTATGAATTAAAAACATACATGGTTCAATGTTCATCTTATAACTCTAATCTTTAAGTGTTTCTTAAAGAATTATTTTAAAAATATATATTCCTAAATAAGAAAAAAAAGAAGGTCCAGTCATTTGTGTAAACTTTTCTTTTGAAATTTGAAAAAAAAAAGATCAAATAACCTCTTGGCAAATTGATTGTCTCTGCTTACTTGTCATGATTTTGTGCCTCTTTTATTGAAATCATTCGGCTTAGCATATTGCAAGAGCTAACATATTCTTATCTAATTGTGTCGTTTTGTTTTCAGATGATGAAGCACCTTCTCTGAATTGCCCAAACATAACTAACTCAACGGATTTCGGACTAAATTCCTCATCCAGCATTGTGTTCGACCCAACTGCAACTGATAATGTGGATGCAGCTCCAGTTGTGACTTGTTCTCTTACAACTAGTGATATATTCTTGGAGGGGGACACCTCTGTAAACTGTTCGTCTACAGATACTGCAGGGAACACTGGCACCTGCATTTTCTATGTTACAGTAACAGGTAATAGCCTACCTTTATTATGCTTCATACAAGTCATGTCTACCAAAGATACAACTTGTTGGTTTTATCTAGTTCTGTTTTTCATGTTGTTCAATGATTATCAAATGTATACTTCACATTGCAGGTATTTTAAGAATTAAAAGTAAACATGGTTCAATATTCATTATTATAACTTTCATATTTAAGATTTTCTTAAAGATTTATTTAAAAATATATCTTCCTAAATAAGAAAAAAAAAGAAGTTCCAGTCATTTGTGTAAACTTTTCTTTTTAAATTTGAAAAAAAAAGATCAAATAACCTCTTGGCAAATTGATTGTCTCTGCTTACTTGTCATGATTGTGTGTCTCTTTTATTGAAATCAGTCGGCTTAGCATATTGCAAGAGCTAACATATTCTTATCTAATTGTGTCGTTTTGTTTTCAGATGATGAAGCACCTTCTCTGAATTGCCCAAACATAACTAACTCAACGGATTTCGGACTAAATTCCTCATCCAGCATTGTGTTCGACCCAACTGCAACTGATAATGTGGATGCAGCTCCAGTTGTGACTTGTTCTCTTACAACTAGTGATGTATTCTTGGAGGGGGACACCTCTGTAAACTGTTCGTCTACAGATACTGCAGGGAACACTGGCACCTGCATTTTCTATGTTACAGTAACAGGTAATAGCCTAACTTTATTATGCTTCATACAAGTCTTGTCTACCAAAGATACAACTTGTTGGTTTTATCTAGTTCTGTTTTTCATGTTGTTCAATGATTATCAAATGTATACTTCACATTGCAGGTATTTTAAGAATTAAAAATAAACATGGTTCAATATTCATTATTATAACTTTCATATTTAAGAATTTCTTAAAGATTTATTTAAAAATATATCTTCCTAAATAAGAAAAAAAAAAGAAGTTCCAGTCATTTGTGTAAACTTTTATTTTTAAATTTGAAAAAAAGAAGATCAAATAACCTCTTGGCAAATTGATTGTCTCTGCTTACTTGTCATGATTGTGTGTCTCTTTTATTGAAATCAGTCGGCTTAGCATATTGCAAGAGCTAACATATTCTTATCTAATTGTGTCGTTTTATTTTCAGATGATGAAGCACCTTCTCTGAATTGCCCAAACATAACTAACTCAACGGATTTCGGACTAAATTCCTCATCCAGCATTGTGTTCGACCCAACTGCAACTGATAATGTGGATGCAGCTCCAGTTGTGACTTGTTCTCTTACAACTAGTGATATATTCTTGGAGGGGGACACCTCTGTAAACTGTTCGTCTACAGATAATGCAGGAAACACTGGCACCTGCATTTTCTATGTTACAGTATCAGGTAATAGCCTAACTTTATTATGCTTCATACAAGTCTTGTCTACCAAAGATACAACTTGTTGGTTTTATCTAGTTCTGTTTTTCATGTTGTTCAATGATTATCAAATGTATACTTCACATTGCAGGTATTTTAAGAATTAAAAATAAACATGGTTCAATATTCATTATTATAACTTTCATATTTAAGAATTTCTTAAAGATTTATTTAAAAATATATCTTCCTAAATAAGAAAAAAAAAAGAAGTTCCAGTCATTTGTGTAAACTTTTCTTTTTAAATTTGAAAAAAAAGATCAAATAACCTCTTGGCAAATTGATTGTCTCTGCTTACTTGTCATGATTGTGTGTCTCTTTTATTGAAATCAGTCGGCGTAGCATATTGCAAGAGCTAACATATTCTCATCTAATTTTGTCGTTTTGTTTTCAGATGATGAAGCACCTTCTCTGAATTGCCCAAACATAACTAACTCAACGGATTTCGGACTAAATTCCTCATCCAGCATTGTGTTCGACCCAACTGCAACTGATAATGTGGATGCAGCTCCAGTTGTGACTTGTTCTCTTACAACTAGTGATATATTCTTGGAGGGGGACACCTCTGTAAACTGTTCGTCTACAGATACTGCAGGGAACACTGGCACCTGCATTTTCTATGTTACAGTAACAGGTAATAGCCTAACTTTATTATGCTTCATACAAGTCTTGTCTACCAAAGATACAACTTGTTGGTTTTATCTAGTTCTGTTTTTCATGTTGTTCAATGATTATCAAATGTATACTTCACATTGCAGGTATTTTAAGAATTAAAAATAAACATGGTTCGATATTCATTATTATAACTTTCATATTTAAGAATTTCTTAAAGATTTATTTAAAAATATATCTTCCTAAATAAGAAAAAAAAAAGAAGTTCCAGTCATTTGTGTAAACTTTTCTTTTTAAATTTGAAAAAAAAAGATCAAATAACCTCTCGGCAAATTGATTGTCTCTGCTTACTTGTCATGATTGTGTGTCTCTTTTATTGAAATCAGTCGGCGTAGCATATTGCAAGAGCTAACATATTCTCATCTAATTGTGTCGTTTTGTTTTCAGATGATGAAGCACCTTCTCTGAATTGCCCAAACATAACTAACTCAACGGATTTCGGACTAAATTCCTCATCCAGCATTGTGTTCGACCCAACTGGAACTGATAATGTGGATGCAGCTCCAGTTGTGACTTGTTCTCTTACAATTAGTGATATATTCTTGGAGGGGGACACCTCTGTAAACTGTTCGTCTACAGATACTGCAGGGAACACTGGCACCTGCATTTTCTATGTTACAGTAACAGGTAATAGCCTAACTTTATTATGCTTCATACAAGTCATGTCTACCAAAGATACAACTTTGTTGGTTTTATCTAGTTCTGTTTTTCATGTTGTTCATTGATTATCAAATGTATACTTCACATTGCAGGCATTTTATGAATTAAAAATGAACATGGTTCATTGTTCATATTATAGCTTTCATATTTAAGAGTTTCTTAAAGATTTATTTAAAAATATATCTTCCTAAATAAGAAAAAAAAAGAAGTTCCAGTCATTTGTGTAAACTTTTCTTTTGAAATTTGCAAAAAAAATCAAATAACCTCTTGGCCAATTGATTGTCTCTGCTTACTTGTCATGATTTTGTGCCTCTTTTATTGAAATCATTCGGCTTAGCATATTGCAAGAGCTAACATATTCTTATCTAATTGTGTCGTTTTGTTTTCAGATGATGAAGCACCTTCTCTGAATTGCCCAAACATAACTAACTCAACGGATTTCGGACTAAATTCCTCATCCAGCATTGTGTTCGACCCAACTGCAACTGATAATGTGGATGCAGCTCCAGTTGTGACTTGTTCTCTTACAACTAGTGATATATTCTTGGAGGGGGACACCTCTGTAAACTGTTCGTCTACAGATACTGCAGGGAACACTGGCATCTGCATTTTCTATGTTACAGTAACAGGTAATAGCCTAACTTTACTATGCTTCATACAAGTCATGTCTACCAAAGATACAACTTGTTGATTTTATCTAGTTCTGTTTTTCATGTTGTTCATTGATTATCAAATGTATACTTCACATTGCAGGTATTTTATGAATTAAAAATAAACATGGTTCAATGTTCATATTATAACTTTCATATTTAAGAGTTTCTTAAAGATTTATTTAAAAATATATCTTCCTAAATAAGAAAAAAAAAGAAGTTCCAGTCATTTGTGTAAACTTTTCTTTTGAAATTTGCAAAAAAAATCAAATAACCTCTTGGCCAATTGATTGTCTCTGCTTACTTGTCATGATTTTGTGCCTCTTTTATTGAAATCATTCGGCTTAGCATATTGCAAGAGCTAACATATTCTTATCTAATTGTGTCGTTTTGTTTTCAGATGATGAAGCACCTTCTCTGAATTGCCCAAACATAACTAACTCAACGGATATGGGACTAAATTCCTCATCCAGCATTGTGTTCGACCCAACTGCAACTGATAATGTGGATGCAGCTCCAGTTGTGACTTGTTCTCTTACAACTAGTGATATATTCTTGGAGGGGGACACCTCTGTAAACTGTTCGTCTACAGATACTGCAGGGAACACTGGCACCTGCATTTTCTATGTTACAGTAACAGGTAATAGCCTAACTTTATTATGCTTCATACAAGTCATGTCTACCAAAGATACAACTTGTTGGTTTTATCTAGTTCTGTTTTTCATGTTGTTCATTGATTATCAAATGTATACTTCACATTGCAGGTATTTTATGAATTAAAAATAAACATGGTTCAATGTTCATATTATAACTTTCATATTTAAGAGTTTCTTAAAGATTTATTTAAAAATATATCTTCCTAAATAAGAAAAAAAAAGAAGTTCCAGTCATTTGTGTAAACTTTTCTTTTGAAATTTGCAAAAAAGATCAAATAACCTCTTGGCAAATTGATTGTCTCTGCTTACTTGTCATGATTTTGTGCCTCTTTTATTGAAATCATTCGGCTTAGCATATTGCAAGAGCTAACATATTCTTATCTTATTGTGTCGTTTTATTTTCAGATGATGAAGCACCTTCTCTGAATTGCCCAAACATAACTAACTCAACGGATATGGGACTAAATTCCTCATCCAGCATTGTGTTCGACCCAACTGCAACTGATAATGTGGATGCAGCTCCAGTTGTGACTTGTTCTCTTACAACTAGTGATATATTCTTGGAGGGGGACACCTCTGTAAACTGTTCGTCTACAGATACTGCAGGGAACACTGGCACCTGCATTTTCTATGTTACAGTGACAGGTAATAGCCTAACTTTATTATGCTTCATACAAGTCATGTCTACCAAAGATACAACTTGTTGGTTTTATCTAGTTCTGTTTTTCATGTTGTTCATTGATTATCAAATGTATACTTCACATTGCAGGTATTTTATGAATTAAAAATGAACATGGTTCATTGTTCATATTATAACTTTCATATTTAAGAGTTTCTTAAAGATTTATTTAAAAATATATCTTCCTAAATAAGAAAAAAAGAAGTCCAGTCATTTGTGTAACTTTTCTTTTGAAATTTGCAAAAAAAAATCAAATAACCTCTTGCCAAATTGATTGTCTCTACTTACTTGTCATGATTTTGTGCCTCTTTTATTTAAATCAGTCGGCTTAGCATATTGCAAGAGCTAACATATTCTTATTTTATTGTGTCGTTTTGTTTTCAGATGATGAAGCACCTTCTCTGAATTGCCCAAACATAACTAACTCAACGGATTTCGGACTAAATTCCTCATCCAGCATTGTGTTCGACCCAACTGCAACTGATAATGTGGATGCAGCTCCAGTTGTGACTTGTTCTCTTACAACTAGTGATATATTCTTGGAGGGGGACACCTCTGTAAACTGTTCGTCTACAGATACTGCAGGGAACACTGGCACCTGCATTTTCTATGTTACAGTAACAGGTAATAGCCTAACTTTATTATGCTTCATACAAGTCATGTCTACCAAAGATACAACTTGTTGGTTTTATCTAGTTCTGTTTTTCATGTTGTTCATTGATTATCAAATGTATACTTCACATTGCAGGTATTTTATGAATTAAAAATAAACATGGTTCAATGTTCATATTATAACTTTCATATTTAAGAGTTTCTTAAAGATTTATTTAAAAATATATCTTCCTAAATAAGAAAAAAAGAAGTTCCAGTCATTTGTGTAAACTTTTCTTTTGAAATTTGCAAAAAAAAATCAAATAACCTCTTGCCAAATTGATTGTCTCTGCTAACTTGTCATGATTTTGTGCCTCTTTTATTTAAATCAGTCGGCTTAGCATATTGCAAGAGCTAACATATTTTTATCTGATTGTGTCGTTTTGTTTTCAGATGATGAAGCACCTTCTCTGAATTGCCCAAACATAACTAACTCAACGGATTTCGGACTAAATTCCTCATCCAGCATTGTGTTCGACCCAACTGCAACTGATAATGTGGATGCAGCTCCAGTTGTGACTTGTTCTCCTACAACTAGTGATATATTCTTGGAGGGGGACACCTCTGTAAATTGTTCGTCTACAGATACTGCAGGGAACACTGGCACCTGCATTTTCTATGTTACAGTAACAGGTAATAGCCTAACTTTATTATGCTTCATACAAGTCATGTCTACCAAAGATACAACTTGTTGGTTTTATCTAGTTCTGTTTTTCATGTTGTTCATTGATTATCAAATGTATACTTCACATTGCAGGTATTTTATGAATTAAAAATAAACATGGTTCAATGTTCATATTATAACTTTCATATTTAAGAGTTTCTTAAAATTTATTTAAAAATATATCTTCCTAAATAAGAAAAAAAAAGAAGTTCCAGTCATTTGTGTAAACTTTTCTTTTGAAATTTGAAAAAAAAGATCAAATAACCTCTTGGCAAATTGATTGTCTCTGCTTACTTGTCATGATTTTGTGCCTCTTTTATTGCAATCATTCGGCTTAGCATATTGCAAGAGCTAACATATTCTTATCTAATTGTGTCGTTTTGTTTTCAGATGATGAAGCACCTTCTCTGAATTGCCCAAACATAACTAACTCAACGGATATGGGACTAAATTCCTCATCCAGCATTGTGTTCGACCCAACTGCAACTGATAATGTGGATGCAGCTCCAGTTGTGACTTGTTCTCTTACAACTAGTGATATATTCTTGGAGGGGGACACCTCTGTAAACTGTTCGTCTACAGATACTGCAGGGAACACTGGCACCTGCATTTTCTATGTTACAGTGACAGGTAATAGCCTAACTTTATTATGCTTCATACAAGTCATGTCTACCAAAGATACAACTTGTTGGTTTTATCTAGTTCTGTTTTTCATGTTGTTCATTGATTATCAAATGTATACTTCACATTGCAGGTATTTTATGAATTAAAAATAAACATGGTTCAATGTTCATATTATAACTTTAATATTTAAGAGTTTCTTAAAGATTTTTAGTTAAAAATATATCTTCCTAAATAAGAAAAAAAAAGAAGTTCCAGTCATTTGTGTAAACTTTTCTTTTGAAATTTGCAAAAAAAAATCAAATAACCTCTTGCCAAATTGATTGTCTCTGCTTACTTGTCATGATTTTGTGCCTCTTTTATTGAAATCAGTCGGCTTAGCATATTGCAAGAGCTAACATATTCTTATTTTATTGTGTCGTTTTGTTTTCAGATGATGAAGCACCTTCTCTGAATTGCCCAAACATAACTAACTCAACGGATTTCGGACTAAATTCCTCATCCAGCATTGTGTTCGACCCAACTGCAACTGATAATGTGGATGCAGCTCCAGTTGTGACTTGTTCTCTTACAACTAGTGATATATTCTTGGAGGGGGACACCTCTGTAAACTGTTCGTCTACAGATACTGCAGGGAACACTGGCACCTGCATTTTCTATGTTACAGTAACAGGTAATAGCCTAACTTTATTATGCTTCATACAAGTCATGTCTACCAAAGATACAACTTGTTGGTTTTATCTAGTTCTGTTTTTCATGTTGTTCATTGATTATCAAATGTATACTTCACATTGCAGGTATTTTATGAATTAAAAATAAACATGGTTCAATGTTCATATTATAACTTTCATATTTAAGAGTTTCTTAAAGATTTATTTAAAAATATATCTTCCTAAATAAGAAAAAAAGAAGTCCAGTCATTTGTGTAAACTTTTCTTTTGAAATTTGAAAAAAAAATCAAATAACCTCTTGGCAAATTGATTGTCTCTGCTTACTTGTCATGATTTTGTGCCTCTTTTATTGAAATCAGTCGGCTTAGCATATTGCAAGAGCTAACATATTCTTATCTTATTGTGTCGTTTTGTTTTCAGATGATGAAGCACCTTCTCTGAATTGCCCAAACATAACTAACTCAACGGATATGGGACTAAATTCCTCATCCAGCATTGTGTTCGACCCAACTGCAACTGATAATGTGGATGCAGCTCCAGTTGTGACTTGTTCTCTTACAACTAGTGATATATTCTTGGAGGGGGACACCTCTGTAAACTGTTCGTCTACAGATACTGCAGGGAACACTGGCACCTGCATTTTCTATGTTACAGTAACAGGTAATAGCCTAACTTTATTATGCTTCATACAAGTCATGTCTACCAAAGATACAACTTGTTGGTTTTATCTAGTTCTGTTTTTCATGTTGTTCATTGATTATCAAATGTATACTTCACATTGCAGGTATTTTATGAATTAAAAATAAACATGGTTCAATGTTCATATTATAACTTTCATATTTAAGAGTTTCTTAAAGATTTATTTAAAAATATATCTTCCTAAATAAGAAAAAAAAAGAAGTTCCAGTCATTTGTGTAAACTTTTCTTTTGAAATTTGCAAAAAAAAAATCAAATAACCTCTTGGCAAATTGATTGTCTCTGCTTACTTGTCATGATTTTGTGCCTCTTTTATTGAAATCATTCGGCTTAGCATATTGCAAGAGCTAACATATTCTTATCTAATTGTGTCGTTTTGTTTTCAGATGATGAAGCACCTTCTCTGAATTGCCCAAACATAACTAACTCAACGGATTTCGGACTAAATTCCTCATCCAGCATTGTGTTCGACCCAACTGCAACTGATAATGTGGATGCAGCTCCAGTTGTGACTTGTTCTCTTACAACTAGTGATATATTCTTGGAGGGGGACACCTCTGTAAACTGTTCGTCTACAGATACTGCAGGGAACACTGGCACCTGCATTTTCTATGTTACAGTAACAGGTAATAGCCTAACTTTATTATGCTTCATACAAGTCATGTCTACCAAAGATACAACTTGTTGGTTTTATCTAGTTCTGTTTTTCATGTTGTTCATTGATTATCAAATGTATACTTCACATTGCAGGTATTTTATGAATTAAAAATAAACATGGTTCAATGTTCATATTATAACTTTCATATTTAAGAGTTTCTTAAAGATTTATTTAAAAATATATCTTCCTAAATAAGAAAAAAAGAAGTTCCAGTCATTTGTGTAAACTTTTCTTTTGAAATTTGAAAAAAATATCAAATAACCTCTTGGCAAATTGATTGTCTCTGCTTACTTGTCATGATTTTGTGCCTCTTTTATTGAAATCAGTCGGCTTAGCATATTGCAAGAGCTAACATATTCTTATCTTATTGTGTCGTTTTATTTTCAGATGATGAAGCACCTTCTCTGAATTGCCCAAACATAACTAACTCAACGGATATGGGACTAAATTCCTCATCCAGCATTGTGTTCGACCCAACTGCAACTGATAATGTGGATGCAGCTCCAGTTGTGACTTGTTCTCTTACAACTAGTGATATATTCTTGGAGGGGGACACCTCTGTAAACTGTTCGTCTACAGATACTGCAGGGAACACTGGCACCTGCATTTTCTATGTTACAGTGACAGGTAATAGCCTAACTTTATTATGCTTCATACAAGTCATGTCTACCAAAGATACAACTTGTTGGTTTTATCTAGTTCTGTTTTTCATGTTGTTCATTGATTATCAAATGTATACTTCACATTGCAGGTATTTTATGAATTAAAAATAAACATGGTTCAATGTTCATATTATAACTTTCATATTTAAGAGTTTCTTAAAGATTTATTTAAAAATATATCTTCCTAAATAAGAAAAAAAGAAGTTCCAGTCATTTGTGTAAACTTTTCTTTTGAAATTTGCAAAAAAAAATCAAATAACCTCTTGCCAAATTGATTGTCTCTGCTTACTTGTCATGATTTTGTGCCTCTTTTATTGAAATCAGTCGGCTTAGCATATTGCAAGAGCTAACATATTCTTATCTTATTGTGTCGTTTTGTTTTCAGATGATGAAGCACCTTCTCTGAATTGCCCAAACATAACTAACTCAACGGATTTCGGACTAAATTCCTCATCCAGCATTGTGTTCGACCCAACTGCAACTGATAATGTGGATGCAGCTCCAGTTGTGACTTGTTCTCTTACAACTAGTGATATATTCTTGGAGGGGGACACCTCTGTAAACTGTTCGTCTACAGATACTGCAGGGAACACTGGCACCTGCATTTTCTATGTTACAGTAACAGGTAATAGCCTAACTTTATTATGCTTCATACAAGTCATGTCTACCAAAGATACAACTTGTTGGTTTTATCTAGTTCTGTTTTTCATGTTGTTCATTGATTATCAAATGTATACTTCACATTGCAGGTATTTTATGAATTAAAAATAAACATGGTTCAATGTTCATATTATAACTTTCATATTTAAGAGTTTCTTAAAGATTTATTTAAAAATATATCTTCCTAAATAAGAAAAAAAGAAGTTCCAGTCATTTGTGTAAACTTTTCTTTTGAAATTTGCAAAAAAAAATCAAATAACCTCTTGCCAAATTGATTGTCTCTGCTTACTTGTCATGATTTTGTGCCTCTTTTATTGAAATCAGTCGGCTTAGCATATTGCAAGAGCTAACATATTTTTATCTAATTGTGTCGTTTTGTTTTCAGATGATGAAGCACCTTCTCTGAATTGCCCAAACATAACTAACTCAACGGATATGGGACTAAATTCCTCATCCAGCATTGTGTTCGACCCAACTGCAACTGATAATGTGGATGCAGCTCCAGTTGTGACTTGTTCTCTTACAACTAGTGATATATTCTTGGAGGGGGACACCTCTGTAAACTGTTCGTCTACAGATACTGCAGGGAACACTGGCACCTGCATTTTCTATGTTACAGTGACAGGTAATAGCCTAACTTTATTATGCTTCATACAAGTCATGTCTACCAAAGATACAACTTGTTGGTTTTATCTAGTTCTGTTTTTCATGTTGTTCATTGATTATCAAATGTATACTTCACATTGCAGGTATTTTATGAATTAAAAATAAACATGGTTCAATGTTCATATTATAACTTTCATATTTAAGAGTTTCTTAAAGATTTATTTAAAAATATATCTTCCTAAATAAGAAAAAAAAAGAAGTTCCAGTCATTTGTGTAAACTTTTCTTTTGAAATTTGCAAAAAAAAATCAAATAACCTCTTGCCAAATTGATTGTCTCTGCTTACTTGTCATGATTTTGTGCCTCTTTTATTGAAATCAGTCGGCTTAGCATATTGCAAGAGCTAACATATTCTTATTTTATTGTGTCGTTTTGTTTTCAGATGATGAAGCACCTTCTCTGAATTGCCCAAACATAACTAACTCAACGGATTTCGGACTAAATTCCTCATCCAGCATTGTGTTCGACCCAACTGCAACTGATAATGTGGATGCAGCTCCAGTTGTGACTTGTTCTCTTACAACTAGTGATATATTCTTGGAGGGGGACACCTCTGTAAACTGTTCGTCTACAGATACTGCAGGGAACACTGGCACCTGCATTTTCTATGTTACAGTAACAGGTAATAGCCTAACTTTATTATGCTTCATACAAGTCATGTCTACCAAAGATACAACTTGTTGGTTTTATCTAGTTCTGTTTTTCATGTTGTTCATTGATTATCAAATGTATACTTCACATTGCAGGTATTTTATGAATTAAAAATAAACATGGTTCAATGTTCATATTATAACTTTCATATTTAAGAGTTTCTTAAAGATTTATTTAAAAATATATCTTCCTAAATAAGAAAAAAAGAAGTTCCAGTCATTTGTGTAAACTTTTCTTTTGAAATTTGCAAAAAAAAATCAAATAACCTCTTGCCAAATTGATTGTCTCTGCTTACTTGTCATGATTTTGTGCCTCTTTTATTGAAATCAGTCGGCTTAGCATATTGCAAGAGCTAACATATTCTTATTTAATTGTGTCGTTTTGTTTTCAGATGATGAAGCACCTTCTCTGAATTGCCCAAACATAACTAACTCAACGGATTTCGGACTAAATTCCTCATCCAGCATTGTGTTCGACCCAACTGCAACTGATAATGTGGATGCAGCTCCAGTTGTGACTTGTTCTCTTACAACTAGTGATATATTCTTGGAGGGGGACACCTCTGTAAACTGTTCGTCTACAGATACTGCAGGGAACACTGGCACCTGCATTTTCTATGTTACAGTAACAGGTAATAGCCTAACTTTATTATGCTTCATACAAGTCATGTCTACCAAAGATACAACTTGTTGGTTTTATCTAGTTCTGTTTTTCATGTTGTTCATTGATTATCAAATGTATACTTCACATTGCAGGTATTTTATGAATTAAAAATAAACATGGTTCAATGTTCATATTATAACTTTCATATTTAAGAGTTTCTTAAAGATTTATTTAAAAATATATCTTCCTAAATAAGAAAAAAAGAAGTCCAGTCATTTGTGTAAACTTTTCTTTTGAAATTTGAAAAAAAATTCAAATAACCTCTTGGCAAATTGATTGTCTCTGCTTACTTGTCATGATTTTGTGCCTCTTTTATTGAAATCAGTCGGCTTAGCATATTGCAAGAGCTAACATATTCTTATCTAATTGTGTCGTTTTGTTTTCAGATGATGAAGCACCTTCTCTGAATTGCCCAAACATAACTAACTCAACGGATATGGGACTAAATTCCTCATCCAGCATTGTGTTCGACCCAACTGCAACTGATAATGTGGATGCAGCTCCAGTTGTGACTTGTTCTCTTACAACTAGTGATATATTTTTGGAGGGGGACACCTCTGTAAACTGTTCGTCTACAGATACTGCAGGGAACACTGGCACCTGCATTTTCTATGTTACAGTAACAGGTAATAGCCTAACTTTATTATGCTTCATACAAGTCATGTCTACCAAAGATACAACTTGTTGGTTTTATCTAGTTCTGTTTTTCATGTTGTTCATTGATTATCAAATGTATACTTCACATTGCAGGTATTTTATGAATTAAAAATAAACATGGTTCAATGTTCATATTATAACTTTCATATTTAAGAGTTTCTTAAAGATTTATTTAAAAATATATCTTCCTAAATAAGAAAAAAAAAGAAGTTCCAGTCATTTGTGTAAACTTTTCTTTTGAAATTTGCAAAAAAAAATCAAATAACCTCTTGGCAAATTGATTGTCTCTGCTTACTTGTCATGATTTTGTGCCTCTTTTATTGAAATCAGTCGGCTTAGCATATTGCAAGAGCTAACATATTCTTATCTTATTGTGTCGTTTTGTTTTCAGATGATGAAGCACCTTCTCTGAATTGCCCAAACATAACTAACTCAACGGATATGGGACTAAATTCCTCATCCAGCATTGTGTTCGACCCAACTGCAACTGATAATGTGGATGCAGCTCCAGTTGTGACTTGTTCTCTTACAACTAGTGATATATTCTTGGAGGGGGACACCTCTGTAAACTGTTCGTCTACAGATACTGCAGGGAACACTGGCACCTGCATTTTCTATGTTACAGTGACAGGTAATAGCCTAACTTTATTATGCTTCATACAAGTCATGTCTACCAAAGATACAACTTGTTGGTTTTATCTAGTTCTGTTTTTCATGTTGTTCATTGATTATCAAATGTATACTTCACATTGCAGGTATTTTATGAATTAAAAATAAACATGGTTCAATGTTCATATTATAACTCTCATATTTAAGAGTTTCTTAAAGATTTATTTAAAAATATATCTTCCTAAATAAGAAAAAAAAAGAAGTTCCAGTCATTTGTGTAAACTTTTCTTTTGAAATTTGCAAAAAAAAATCAAATAACCTCTTGGCAAATTGATTGTCTCTGCTTACTTGTCATGATTTTGTGCCTCTTTTATTGAAATCATTCGGCTTAGCATATTGCAAGAGCTAACATATTCTTATCTAATTGTGTCGTTTTGTTTTCAGATGATGAAGCACCTTCTCTGAATTGCCCAAACATAACTAACTCAACGGATTTCGGACTAAATTCCTCATCCAGCATTGTGTTCGACCCAACTGCAACTGATAATGTGGATGCAGCTCCAGTTGTGACTTGTTCTCTTACAACTAGTGATATATTCTTGGAGGGGGACACCTCTGTAAACTGTTCGTCTACAGATACTGCAGGGAACACTGGCACCTGCATTTTCTATGTTACAGTGACAGGTAATAGCCTAACTTTATTATGCTTCATACAAGTCATGTCTACCAAAGATACAACTTGTTGGTTTTATCTAGTTCTGTTTTTCATGTTGTTCATTGATTATCAAATGTATACTTCACATTGCAGGTATTTTATGAATTAAAAATAAACATGGTTCAATGTTCATATTATAACTTTCATATTTAAGAGTTTCTTAAAGATTTATTAAAAAATATATCTTCCTAAATAAGAAAAAAAAAGAAGTTCAAGTCATTTGTGTAAACTTTTCTTTTGAAATTTGAAAAAAAAGATCAAATAACCTCTTGGCAAATTGATTGTCTCTGCTTACTTGTCATGATTTTGTGCCTCTTTTATTGAAATCATTCGGCTTAGCATATTGCAAGAGCTAACATATTCTTATCTAATTGTGTCGTTTTGTTTTCAGATGATGAAGCACCTTCTCTGAATTGCCCAAACATAACTAACTCAACGGATTTCGGACTAAATTCCTCATCCAGCATTGTGTTCGACCCAACTGCAACTGATAATGTGGATGCAGCTCCAGTTGTGACTTGTTCTCTTACAACTAGTGATATATTCTTGGAGGGGGACACCTCTGTAAACTGTTCGTCTACAGATACTGCAGGGAACACTGGCACCTGCATTTTCTATGTTACAGTGACAGGTAATAGCCTAACTTTATTATGCTTCATACAAGTCATGTCTACCAAAGATACAACTTGTTGGTTTTATCTAGTTCTGTTTTTCATGTTGTTCATTGATTATCAAATGTATGTTTCACATTGCAGGTATTTTATGAATTAAAAATAAACATGGTTCAATGTTCATATTATAACTTTCATATTTAAGAGTTTCTTAAAGATTTATTTAAAAAATATATCTTCCTAAATAAGAAAAAAAAAAGAAGTTCCAGTCATTTGTGTAAACTTTTCTTTTGAAATTTGAAAAAAAAGATCAAATAACCTCTTGGCAAATTGATTGTCTCTGCTTACTTGTCATGATTTTGTGCCTCTTTTATTGCAATCATTCGGCTTAGCATATTGCAAGAGCTAACATATTCTTATCTAATTGTGTCGTTTTGTTTTCAGATGATGAAGCACCTTCTCTGAATTGCCCAAACATAACTAACTCAACGGATATGGGACTAAATTCCTCATCCAGCATTGTGTTCGACCCAACTGCAACTGATAATGTGGATGCAGCTCCAGTTGTGACTTGTTCTCTTACAACTAGTGATATATTCTTGGAGGGGGACACCTCTGTAAACTGTTCGTCTACAGATACTGCAGGGAACACTGGCATCTGCATTTTCTATGTTACAGTAACAGGTAATAGCCTAACTTTACTATGCTTCATACAAGTCATGTCTACCAAAGATACAACTTGTTGGTTTTATCTAGTTCTGTTTTTCATGTTGTTCATTGATTATCAAATGTATACTTCACATTGCAGGTATTTTATGAATTAAAAATAAACATGGTTCAATGTTCATATTATAACTTTCATATTTAAGAGTTTCTTAAAGATTTATTTCAAAATATATCTTCCTGAATAAGAAAAAAAAAGAAGTTCCAGTCATTTGTGTAAACTTTTCTTTTGAAATTTGAAAAAAAAATAAAATAACCTCTTGGCAAATTGATTGTCTCTGCTTACTTGTCATGATTTTGTGTCTCTTTTATTGAAATCAGTCGGCTTAGCATATTGCAAGAGCTAACATATTCTTATCTAATTGTGTCGTTTTGTTTTCAGATGATGAAGCACCTTCTCTGAATTGCCCAAACATAACTAACTCAACGGATATGGGACTAAATTCCTCATCCAGCATTGTGTTCGACCCAACTGCAACTGATAATGTGGATGCAGCTCCAGTTGTGACTTGTTCTCTTACAACTAGTGATATATTCTTGGAGGGGGACACCTCTGTAAACTGTTCGTCTACAGATACTGCAGGGAACACTGGCACCTGCATTTTCTATGTTACAGTAACAGGTAATAGCCTAACTTTATTATGCTTCATACAAGTCATGTCTACCAAAGATACAACTTGTTGGTTTTATCTAGTTCTGTTTTTCATGATGTTCACTGATTATCAAAAGTATACTTCACATTGCAGGTATTGTATGAATTAAAAACATACATGGTTCAATGTTCATCTTATAACTCTAATCTTTAAGTGTTTCTTAAAGAATTATTTAAAAATATATCTTCCTAAATAAGAAAAAAAAAGAAGTTCCAGTCATTTGTGTAAACTTTTCTTTTGAAATTTGAAAAAAAAAATCAAATAACCTCTTCGCAAATTGATTGTCTCTGCTTACTTGTCATGATTTTGTGCCTCTTTTATTGAAATCATTCGGCTTAGCATATTGCAAGAGCTAACATATTCTTATCTAATTGTGTCGTTTTGTTTTCAGATGATGAAGCACCTTCTCTGAATTGCCCAAACATAACTAACTCAACGGATTTCGGACTAAATTCCTCATCCAGCATTGTGTTCGACCCAACTGCAACTGATAATGTGGATGCAGCTCCAGTTGTGACTTGTTCTCCTACAACTAGTGATATATTCTTGGAGGGGGACACCTCTGTAAATTGTTCGTCTACAGATACTGCAGGGAACACTGGCACCTGCATTTTCTATGTTACAGTAACAGGTAATAGCCTAACTTTATTATGCTTCATACAAGTCATGTCTACCAAAGATGCAACTTGTTGGTTTTATCTAGTTCTGTTTTTCATGTTGTTCATTGATTATCAAATGTATACTTCACATTGCAGGTATTTTATGAATTAAAAATAAACATGGTTCAATGTTCATATGATAACTTTCATATTTAAGAGTTTCTTAAATATTTACTTAAAAATATATCTTCCTAAATAAGAAAAAAAGAAGTTCCAGTCATTTGTGTAAACTTTTCTTTTGGAATTTGAAAAAAAAATAAAATAACCTCTTGGCAAATTCATTGTCTCTGCTTACTTGTCATGATTTTGTGTCTCTTTTATTGAAATCAGTCGGCTTAGCATATTGCAATAGCTAACATATTCTTATCTAATTGTGTCGTTTTGTTTTCAGATGATGAAGCACCTTCTCTGAATTGCCCAAACATAACTAACTCAACGGATATGGGACTAAATTCCTCATCCAGCATTGTGTTCGACCCAACTGCAACTGATAATGTGGATGCAGCTCCAGTTGTGACTTGTTCTCTTACAACTAGTGATATATTCTTGGAGGGGGACACCTCTGTAAACTGTTCGTCTACAGATACTGCAGGGAACACTGGCACCTGCATTTTCTATGTTACAGTAACAGGTAATAGCCTAACTTTTTATGCTTCATACAAGTCATGTCTACCAAAGATACAACTTGTTGGTTTTATCTAGTTCTGTTTTTCATGATGTTCATTGATTATCAAAAGTATACTTCACATTGCAGGTATTTTATGAATTAAAAACATACATGGTTCAATGTTCATCTTATAACTCTAATCTTTAAGTGTTTCTTAAAGAATTATTTAAAAATATAGCTTCCTAAATCAGAAAAAAAAAGAAGTTTCAGTCATTTGTGTAAACTTTTCTTTTGGAATTTGCAAAAAAAAATAAAATAACCTCTTTGCAAATTGATTGTCTCTGCTTACTTGTCATGATTTTGTGTCTCTTTTATTGAAATCATTCGGCTTAGCATATTGCAAGAGCTAACATATTCTTATCTAATTGTGTCGTTTTGTTTTCAGATGATGAAGCACCTTCTCTGAATTGCCCAAACATAACTAACTCAACGGATTTCGGACTAAATTCCTCATCCAGCATTGTGTTCGACCCAACTGCAACTGATAATGTGGATGCAGCTCCAGTTGTGACTTGTTCTCTTACAACTAGTGATATATTCTTGGAGGGGGACACCTCTGTAAACTGTTCGTCTACAGATACTGCAGGGAACACTGGCACCTGCATTTTCTATGTTACAGTGACAGGTAATAGCCTAACTTTATTATGCTTCATACAAGTCATGTCTTCCAAAGATACAACTTGTTGGTTTTATCTTGTTCTGTATTTCATGTTGTTCATTGATTATCAAATGTATGTTTCACATTGCAGGTATTTTATGAATTAAAAATAAACATGGTTCAATGTTCATATTATAACTTTCATATTTAAGAGTTTCTTAAAGATTTATTTAAAAATATATCTTCCTAAATAAGAAAAAAAAAAGAAGTTCAAGTCATTTGTGTAAACTTTTCTTTTGAAATTTGAAAAAAAAGATCAAATAACCTCTTGGCAAATTGATTGTCTCTGCTTACTTGTCATGATTTTGTGCCTCTTTTATTGAAATCATTCGGCTTAGCATATTGCAAGAGCTAACATATTCTTATCTAATTGTGTCGTTTTGTTTTCAGATGATGAAGCACCTTCTCTGAATTGCCCAAACATAACTAACTCAACGGATTTCGGACTAAATTCCTCATCCAGCATTGTGTTCGACCCAACTGCAACTGATAATGTGGATGCAGCTCCAGTTGTGACTTGTTCTCTTACAACTAGTGATATATTCTTGGAGGGGGACACCTCTGTAAACTGTTCGTCTACAGATACTGCAGGGAACACTGGCACCTGCATTTTCTATGTTACAGTGACAGGTAATAGCCTAACTTTATTATGCTTCATACAAGTCATGTCTTCCAAAGATACAACTTGTTGGTTTTATCTTGTTCTGTATTTCATGTTGTTCATTGATTATCAAATTTATGTTTCACATTGCAGGTATTTTATGAATTAAAAATAAACATGGTTCAATGTTCATATTATAACTTTCATATTTAAGAGTTTCTTAAAGATTTAATTAAAAAATATATCTTCCTAAATAAGAAAAAAAAAAAGAAGTTCCAATCATTTGTGTAAACTTTTCTTTTGAAATTTGAAAAAAAAGATCAAATAACCTCTTGGCAAATTGATTGTCTCTGCTTACTTGTCATGATTTTGTGCCTCTTTTATTGCAATCATTCGGCTTAGCATATTGCAAGAGCTAACATATTCTTATCTAATTGTGTCGTTTCGTTTTCAGATAATGAAGCACCTTCTCTGAATTGCCCAAACATAACTAACTCAACGGATTTCGGACTAAATTCCTCATCCAGCATTGTGTTCGACCCAACTGCAACTGATAATGTGGATGCAGCTCCAGTTGTGACTTGTTCTCCTACAACTAGTGATATATTCTTGGAGGGGGACACCTCTGTAAATTGTTCGTCTACAGATACTGCAGGGAACACTGGCACCTGCATTTTCTATGTTACAGTAACCGGTAATAGCCTAACTTTATTATGCTTCATACAAGTCATGTCTACCAAAGATGCAACTTGTTGGTTTTATCTAGTTCTGTTTTTCATGTTGTTCATTGATTATCAAATGCATACTTCACATTGCAGGTATTTTATGAATTAAAAATAAACATGGTTCAATGTTCATATTATAACTTTCATATTTAAGAGTTTCTTAAAATTTATTTAAAAATATATCTTCCTAAATAAGAAAAAAAAAAGAAGTTCCAGTCATTTGTGTAAACTTTTCTTTTGAAATTTGAAAAAAAAGATCAAATAACCTCTTGGCAAATTGATTGTCTCTGCTTACTTGTCATGATTTTGTGCCTCTTTTATTGAAATCATTCGGCTTAGCATATTGCAAGAGCTAACATATTCTTATCTAATTGTGTCGTTTTGTTTTCAGATGATGAAGCACCTTCTCTGAATTGCCCAAACATAACTAACTCAACGGATATGGGACTAAATTCCTCATCCAGCATTGTGTTCGACCCAACTGCAACTGATAATGTGGATGCAGCTCCAGTTGTGACTTGTTCTCTTACAACTAGTGATATATTCTTGGAGGGGGACACCTCTGTAAACTGTTCGTCTACAGATACTGCAGGGAACACTGGCACCTGCATTTTCTATGTTACAGTGACAGGTAATAGCCTAACTTTATTATGCTTCATACAAGTCATGTCTACCAAAGATACAACTTGTTGGTTTTATCTTGTTCTGTATCTCATGTTGTTCATTGATTATCAAATGTATACTTCACATTGCAGGTATTTTATGAAATAAAAATAAACATGGTTCAATGTTCATATTATAACTTTCATATCTAAGAGTTTCTTAAAGATTTAATTTAAAAATATATCTTCCTAAATAAGAAAAAAAAAAGAAGTTCCAATCATTTGTGTAAACTTTTCTTTTGAAATTTGAAAAAAAAAGATCAAATAACCTCTTGGCAAATTGATTGTCTCTGCTTACTTGTCATGATTTTGTGCCTCTTTTATTGCAATCATTCGGCTTAGCATATTGCAAGAGCTAACATATTCTTATCTAATTGTGTCGCTTCGTTTTCAGATAACGAAGCACCTTCTCTGAATTGCCCAAACATAACTAACTCAACGGATTTCGGACTAAATTCCTCATCCAGCATTGTGTTCGACCCAACTGCAACTGATAATGTGGATACAGCTCCAGTTGTGACTTGTTCTCCTACAACTAGTGATATATTCTTGGAGGGGGACACCTCTGTAAATTGTTCGTCTACAGATACTGCAGGGAACACTGGCACCTGCATTTTCTATGTTACAGTAACCGGTAATAGCCTAACTTTATTATGCTTCATACAAGTCATGTCTACCAAAGATGCAACTTGTTGGTTTTATCTAGTTCTGTTTTTCATGTTGTTCATTGATTATCAAATGCATACTTCACATTGCAGGTATTTTATGAATTAAAAATAAACATGGTTCAATGTTCATATTATAACTTTCATATTTAAGAGTTTCTTAAAATTTATTTAAAAATATATCTTCCTAAATAAGAAAAAAAAAAGAAGTTCCAGTCATTTGTGTAAACTTTTCTTTTGAAATTTGAAAAAAAAGATCAAATAACCTCTTGGCAAATTGATTGTCTCTGCTTACTTGTCATGATTTTGTGCCTCTTTTATTGCAATCATTCGGCTTAGCATATTGCAAGAGCTAACATATTCTTATCTAATTGTGTCGTTTTATTTTCAGATGATGAATCACCTTCTCTGAATTGCCCAAACATAACTAACTCAACGGATATGGGACTAAATTCCTCATCCAGCATTGTGTTCGACCCAACTGCAACTGATAATGTGGATGCAGCTCCAGTTGTGACTTGTTCTCTTACAACTAGTGATATATTCTTGGAGGGGGACACCTCTGTAAACTGTTCGTCTACAGATACTGCAGGGAACACTGGCACCTGCATTTTCTATGTTACAGTGACAGGTAATAGCCTAACTTTATTATGCTTCATACAAGTCATGTCTTCCAAAGATACAACTTGTTGGTTTTATCTTGTTCTGTATCTCATGTTGTTCATTGATTATCAAATGTATACTTCACATTGCAGGTATTTTATGAAATAAAAATAAACATGATTCAATGTTCATATCATAACTCTAATCTTTAAGAGTTTCTTAAAGATTTTTAGTTAAAAATATATCTTCCTAAATAAGAAAAAAAAAGAAGTTCCAGTCATTTGTGTAAACTTTTCTTTTGAAATTTGCAAAAAAAAATCAAATAACCTCTTGCCAAATTGATTGTCTCTACTTACTTGTCATGATTTTGAGCCTCTTTTATTTAAATCAGTCGGCTTAGCATAGTGCAAGAGGTAACATATTCTTATTTTATTGTGTCGTTTTGTTTTCAGATGATGAAGCACCTTCTCTGAATTGCCCAAACATAACTAACTCAACGGATTTCGGACTAAATTCCTCATCCAGCATTGTGTTCGACCCGACTGCAACTGATAATGTGGATGCAGCTCCAGTTGTGACTTGTTCTCTTACAACTAGTGATATATTCTTGGAGGGGGACACCTCTGTAAACTGTTCGTCTACAGATACTGCAGGGAACACTGGCACCTGCATTTTCTATGTTACAGTGACAGGTAATAGCCTAACTTTATTATGCTTCATACAAGTCATGTCTTCCAAAGATACAACTTGTTGGTTTTATCTTGTTCTGTATTTCATGTTGTTCATTGATTATCAAATGTATGTTTCACATTGCAGGTATTTTATGAATTAAAAATAAACATGGTTCAATGTTCATATTATAACTTTCATATTTAAGAGTTTCTTAAAGATTTAATTAAAAAATATATCTTCCTAAATAAGAAAAAAAAAAGAAGTTCCAATCATTTGTGTAAACTTTTCTTTTGAAATTTGAAAAAAAAGATCAAATAACCTCTTGGCAAATTGATTGTCTCTGCTTACTTGTCATGATTTTGTGCCTCTTTTATTGCAATCATTCGGCTTAGCATATTGCAAGAGCTAACATATTCTTATCTAATTGTGTCGCTTCGTTTTCAGATAACGAAGCACCTTCTCTGAATTGCCCAAACATAACTAACTCAACGGATTTCGGACTAAATTCCTCATCCAGCATTGTGTTCGACCCAACTGCAACTGATAATGTGGATACAGCTCCAGTTGTGACTTGTTCTCCTACAACTAGTGATATATTCTTGGAGGGGGACACCTCTGTAAATTGTTCGTCTACAGATACTGCAGGGAACACTGGCACCTGCATTTTCTATGTTACAGTGACAGGTAATAGCCTAACTTTATTATGCTTCATACAAGTCATGTCTTCCAAAGATACAACTTGTTGGTTTTATCTTGTTCTGTATTTCATGTTGTTCATTGATTATCAAATGTATGTTTCACATTGCAGGTATTTTATGAATTAAAAATAAACATGGTTCAATGTTCATATTATAACTTTCATATTTAAGAGTTTCTTAAAGATTTAATTAAAAAATATATCTTCCTAAATAAGAAAAAAAAAAGAAGTTCCAATCATTTGTGTAAACTTTTCTTTTGAAATTTGAAAAAAAAGATCAAATAACCTCTTGGCAAATTGATTGTCTCTGCTTACTTGTCATGATTTTGTGCCTCTTTTATTGCAATCATTCGGCTTAGCATATTGCAAGAGCTAACATATTCTTATCTAATTGTGTCGCTTCGTTTTCAGATAACGAAGCACCTTCTCTGAATTGCCCAAACATAACTAACTCAACGGATTTCGGACTAAATTCCTCATCCAGCATTGTGTTCGACCCAACTGCAACTGATAATGTGGATACAGCTCCAGTTGTGACTTGTTCTCCTACAACTAGTGATATATTCTTGGAGGGGGACACCTCTGTAAATTGTTCGTCTACAGATACTGCAGGGAACACTGGCACCTGCATTTTCTATGTTACAGTAACCGGTAATAGCCTAACTTTATTATGCTTCATACAAGTCATGTCTACCAAAGATGCAACTTGTTGGTTTTATCTTGTTCTGTATTTCATGTTGTTCATTGATTATCAAATGCATACTTCACATTGCAGGTATTTTATGAATTAAAAATAAACATGGTTCAATGTTCATATTATAACATTCATATTTAAGAGTTTCTTCAAGATTTATTTAAAAATATATCTTCCTAAATAAGAAAAAAAAAAGTTCCAGTCATTTGTGTAAACTTTTCTTTTGAACTTTACAAAAAAATCCAATAACCTCTTGGCAAAATAAGTCGGTTTATCATATTCCATGAACCAAAAGATTCATATGTAATTTTGTTGTTCTGTTTTTCAGATGATGAAGCACCTTCTCTGAATTGCCCAAACATAACTAACTCAACGGATATGGGACTAAATTCCTCATCCAGCGTTGTGTTCGACCCAACTGCAACTGATAATGTGGATGCACCACCACCTGTGACTTGTTCTCTTACAACTAGTGATATATTCTGGATAGGGGACACCCCTGTAAACTGTTCGTCTACAGATACTTCAGGGAATACTGGAACCTGCCTCTTCTATGTTACTATTACAGGTAATAGCCTAACTTGGTTATGCTTCATAAAACTCATGTCTACCAAAGATACAACTTATTGCTACTATGTGGTTCTGTTTTTCTATCATGATGATGGAATATTACAATATCAATCACTTTACAGTTATTATAGAAATTGAAATGAGAAAATTTTCAATGTCAATTGTATAACTCTAATCTGTTAGCGTTTTTAAGATACCTATTTAAAACTATAACTATAAATACTGTTCATAAATTTATTGTCTTTGCTTTCTTGTCATGATTTTGTGTCTATTTTATGCAAATAAGTCGGTTTATCATATTCCATGAACCGAAAGATTCATATGTAATTTTGTTGTTCTGTTTTTCAGATGATGAAGCACCTTCTCTGAATTGCCCAAACATAACTAACTCAACGGATATGGGACTAAATTCCTCATCCAGCGTTGTGTTTGACCCAACTGCAACTGATAATTTGGATGCAGCTCCATCTGTGACTTGTTCTCTTACAACTAGTGATATATTTTGGGTAGGGGACACCCCTGTAAACTGTTCGTCTACAGATACTTCAGGGAATACTGGAACCTGCCTTTTCTATGTTACTATAACAGGTAATAGCATAACTTGATTATGCTTAATTCAGCTCGTGTTTACCAAAGATACAACTTTTTGCTATCATGTGCTTTTTTCTATGAGGTTCATCGAGTATTAAAAATGCCAATCACTTTACATTTATTTTAGAAATCGAAATAATAAATGGTTCAATGTTCATCTTATAACTCTAATCTGTAAGCGCTTTTTAAGATACATTTTTTTAAAACTATACCTATACCCATTGGCTACCGTATTTTCTCATTCATATAGGGCTAATACAGGAACCACTCGGCGTAGGCAATGGGTTAAAATTGGTTTATTCAAATAAGTCGGTTGAGCATATTCCATGAGCCAAAAGTTTACATGTATATGTAATTTTGTTGTTCTGTTTTCAGATGATGAAGCACCTTCTCTGAATTGCCCAAACATAACTAACTCAACGGATATGGGACTAAATTCCTCATCCAGCGTTGTGTTCGACCCAACTTCAACTGATAATGTGGATGCACCTCCACCTGTGACTTGTTCTCTTACAACTAGTGATATATTCTGGATAGGGGACACCCCTGTAAACTGTTCGTCTACAGATACTTCAGGGAATACTGGAACCTGCCTCTTCTATGTTACTATAACAGGTAATAGCATAACTTGATTATGCTTAATTCAGCTCGTGTTTACCAAAGATACAACGTTTTTGCTATCATGTGCTTTTTTTCTATGAGGTTCATCGAGTATTAAAAATGCCAATCACTTTACATTTATTTTACAAATCGTAATAATAAATGGCAATCACTTTACATTTATTTTAGAAATCGAAATAGTAAATGGTTCAATGTTCATCTTATAACTCTAATCTGTAAACGCTTTTTAAGATACATTTTTAAAACTATAACTATACCCATTGGCTACCGTATTTTCTCATTCATATAGGGCTAATACAGGAACCACTCCGCGTAGGCAATGGGTTAAAATTGGTTTATTCAAATAAGTCGGTTGAGCATATTCCATGAGCCAAAAGTTTACATGTATATGTCATTTTGTTGTTCTGTTTTCAGATGATGAAGCACCTTCTCTGAATTGCCCAAACATAACTAACTCAACGGATATGGGACTAAATTCCTCATCCAGCGTTGTGTTTGACCCAACTGCAACTGATAATTTGGATGCAGCTCCATCTGTGACTTGTTCTCTTACAACTAGTGATATATTCTGGATAGGGGACACCCCTGTAAACTGTTCGTCTACAGATACTTCAGGGAATACTGGAACCTGCCTCTTCTATGTTACTATTACAGGTAATAGCCTAACTTGGTTATGCTTCATAAAACTCATGTCTACCAAAGATACAACTTATTGCTACTATGTGGTTCTGTTTTTCTATCATGATGATGGAATATTACAATATCAATCACTTTACAGTTATTATAGAAATTGAAATGAGAAAATGTTCAATGTCCATTGTATAACTCTAATCTGTTAGCGTTTTTAAGATACCTATTTAAAACTATAACTATAAATACTGTTCATAAATTTATTGTCTTTGCTTTCTTGTCATGATTTTGTGTCTATTTTATGCAAATAAGTCGGTTTATCATATTCCATGAACCGAAAGATTCATATGTAATTTTGTTGTTCTGTTTTTCAGATGATGAAGCACCTTCTCTGAATTGCCCAAACATAACTAACTCAACGGATATGGGACTAAATTCCTCATCCAGCGTTGTGTTCGACCCAACTGCAACTGATAATGTGGATGCACCTCCACCTGTGACTTGTTCTCTTACAACTAGTGATATATTCTGGATAGGGGACACCCCTGTAAACTGTTCGTCTACAGATACTTCAGGGAATACTGGAACCTGCCTCTTCTATGTTACTATTACAGGTAATAGCCTAACTTGGTTATGCTTCATAAAACTCATGTCTACCAAAGATACAACTTATTGCTACTATGTGGTTCTGTTTTTCTATCATGATAATGGAATATTACAATATCAATCACTTTACAGTTATTATAGAAATTGAAATGAGAAAATTTTCAATGTTCATTGTATAACTCTAATCTGTTAGCGTTTTTAAGATACCTATTTAAAACTATAACTATAAGTACTGTTCATAAATTTATTGTCTTTGCTTTCTTGTCATGATTTTGTGTCTATTTTATGCAAATAAGTCGGTTTATCATATTCCATGAACCGAAAGATTCATATGTAATTTTGTTGTTCTGTTTTTCAGATGATGAAGCACCTTCTCTGAATTGCCCAAACATAACTAACTCAACGGATATGGGACTAAATTCCTCATCCAGCGTTGTGTTCGACCCAACTGCAACTGATAATGTGGATGCACCTCCACCTGTGACTTGTTCTCTTACAACTAGTGATATATTCTGGATAGGGGACACCCCTGTAAACTGTTCGTCTACAGATACTTCAGGGAATACTGGAACCTGCCTCTTCTATGTTACTATTACAGGTAATAGCCTAACTTGGTTATGCTTCATAAAACTCATGTCTACCAAAGATACAACTTATTGCTACTATGTGGTTCTGTTTTTCTATCATGATGATGGAATATTACAATATCAATCACTTTACAGTTATTATAGAAGTTGAAATGAGAAAATGTTCAATGTCCATTGTATAACTCTAATCTGTTAGCGTTTTTAAGATACCTATTTAAAACTATAACTATAAATACTGTTCATAAATTTATTGTCTTTGCTTTCTTGTCATGATTTTGTGTCTATTTTATGCAAATAAGTCGGTTTATCATATTCCATGAACCGAAAGATTCATATGTATGTAACACCAAAAAGTGGCACAGACAAGAAGAACACCATATCCACACATGATGGTTGTGTTACAGGATCTTTTATTGCAGGCTCGCGTCTTGCATCTTGTAAAATCATACCCGAACCCTACAAGATAAAGATAAATGCACATGATAATACAATGAACAATCTTAAACAGGAAATAAATACTAGCCACAATACATTTCGGCTCTTTAACAGTTGTGTTATTATGATTTTAATTAGATTAGGGGTTTTGAAGCGAATTATACAAAACAATAAAAATGATATAGGATTTGAAGGTTTGCATGGTGAAGTTGTAATTCAGAAAAAAAGGTTTGCGGTACAACCATGTGAGTTGGAATAACTCCACATTCCGGTCAGAATGCTCTGGCCGTCGTCAGGAGAATGAGAAGAGCGAATAAATCAGCAGAATTTATATATGAAGCAGCAATTCACTTAATAAAAATGGATGCAAACAAATAACATAGAAAGAAATAGTAACAGTAATATCAAAGTACCTACATTGAAAGGATAAATAACATCAAGGTACCTGCATTGAAAGGATAAGTGACATCAAACGAATCCTGCGTTGAAAAGAAACAATGAAAACAAGTGAACAATAGGACTAAGAAATCAATTAACCGTCTGGATAAGCTGGAAACAAAAGGGGGGATTGGGACCGTAGGTAATCTGTGGAGAGAAACATGGCATCCTGTTGAGGAAAGGAATTAAGGTTAAAACATACATATGGAAAAGGTGAAATATTGACAACAGAATACTAATAAGTATACTAAGTATACTAATAATAAATGTTGTGAAAGGCTGTGGAGAGAAAAAAAAAAAAAAAAAAAAACAAAAAAACAATGATAATGAACAAATTGAGGAGAGAAACATGAAATCCTGTTGGAGATAATCTGTGGAGAGAAACAAGTCATCCTGTTGAGGAAAGATATTAAATTTAAAAACATACATGTGGGAAAAAAGGGTGAAATAATGACATCAGAATGAGTATCCTAATGATGAATATAATGAATGTTATGAATGAAACAACAAAACAAAGGTAATGAACAAGTTGAGGAGAGAAAAATGAAATCCTGTTGAGGGAAGCAATTGTGGTTAAAATACATAAAAATTATAACACTAGTTATTATTGGAAGAGTGAAAACCAAATGTCGCTGATCTGTAAACCCTTGTCCTGTGTAACTGTGTCATGTTTGTGAATCTCGATGGCTTCACGGACCCTCCTGGTATACCAGTTGGAAGCGGGGGCTACAAGTTTGGTGTCTTCCCAGTTAATCTGGTGATCACGAGTGACAGAATGATTGATAATGGCAGATCGGTCGTAGTGACCAAGTCTCCCATGGGCACGGTGTTCCTTGATGCGAGATTTGATGTCCCTCCCAGTCTCTCCGATGTAGACCTGACCACAGGAACATGGTATGCGGTACACTCCTGGTTTGCTGTCGGGAGAAGCTGTGTCTTTGTGTGTGTAGAGAGACTTGTGAAGTTTGTGTTTAGAACTGAAGAAAACCCGTATGTTGGCCTTCTGCAGGACTCGTTGAATGCGGTGAGAGACATGACCTGTGAAGGGAATAGTGCAGGACGAGATGTGTCTGGTTGGTGGGGTAGCATGGGGATTGTTGACAGACGTGCGTATTTCCTGAGGAGGGAAACCATTGTTGACTAAGGCTGCTTTGATGTGTTTTAACTCGTCGTCAAGGCTGGTAGAGTCGCAAACGTTGTGAGCTCTCCTGATCAGGGAACTGGAGACCGAACGTTTGACGGACGGATGGTGGAAAGATCGGAAGTTTAGATAGCGGTCTGTGTGGGTAGGTTTACGGTAAACACTATGGGAGAGTGAACCGTCAGGCTTGTGGGTGATCAAAACATCCAGAAAAGGAAGAGAGTTATTGTTTTCTGCTTCTGACGAGAAGCTGATGGAGGGGTGATGTTTGTTGAGAAAATCCTGGAAGTTGTTCAGCTTTTCCGGACCGTGCGGCCAAATGACAAACGTGTCGTCAACGTAACGGAGCCAAAGTGTGGGTTTATACGGTGCTGTGGAGAGAATAGTAGTTTCGAATTGTTCCATGAAGAGATTAGCTATAACTGGGGAGAGTGGCGAGCCCATGGGGGCACCTTCTGATTGGTTGTAGTACTTATCCCGCCACTGGAAGCTGGTGGAGGTAAGACATAGGAGAAGAAGGTCATATATCTGTTGGGGAGATAGTGGGGTTCTGTCCTGGAGATCAGTGTCATGTTGTAATCTAGTTCTGGTGATGTCGCACGCTTCCTGAATGGGGATGCTGGTAAATAAAGAGTCAACATCAAAACTAACTAGTATGTCTGTGGAGTTGAGCTTGATGTCATTGATGATTGTGGTGAAGTGATGAGAATTGCGGACATGATGTTGTGACTGACCGGTGAGGGGTTGAAGGATGTGTGCGAGATGTTTAGCAAGATTGTAGGTGGGGGAACCACGTGAGGACACAATCGGGCGGAGAGGAATGTCTGGTTTGTGAATTTTTGGTAGACCAAAGAACACTGGGCAGGAGCTGGAGGAAGGAAGAAGAAAACGATAAACTCGTGGAGGGAACAGGCCAAGTTTATTGAGCGAACGAAGTTTGTCAGTGACGCGTCGTTTGATGTTGAGTGTCGGGTCTCTCTTGACTTCGGTGTAAGAACCTGTGGATAAAATATCAGAGATCTTATGGTTGTAGTCCGTGCGGTCCATGACGACCGTGGCGTTGCCCTTATCTGCGGAAAGAATGTGAATAGAGCGGTCAGTGCGAAGAGCACGCAGGGCGGTGGTCTCCTGTTTGGATAGATTAGGTTTGGGGGGTTTTGCTGTGGAAAGAATGTTAGTAATTTCCCTGCGAAGTTCATCACCCTGTGCTTTGCCGACTGCCCTGAGTGAGGGTTCAATGCTCTGGACGAGTTCAGCGGAGTCAATCTTTGACGGTGCCATGGCAAAGTTCAGACCTAAAGAAAGGAGAGAAATTTCGTGATTAGTGAGAGTCCGAGTGCTGATGTTGACGACAGTCTTGGAACCTGAAAGAGAAGGGGAGGAGGGAGAGAGGTTTATATTAGTGTCTCGAAGTTTGTTGAATTTGTTGACCTGCTTCCGTTTAGCTGCTTCAAACGCGTGGTTGGAAGAGTTGTTGGACCATCTGGTGACCTTCGTAAAATCTGTTTCGCTAAGAGACCTGTGGAGAAAATTGTGAACGTTAGAAAAATCTGCGTCGGAGTCCGACGCAGAATGTTCATCACTTCACCACAATCATCAATGACATCAAGCTCAACTCCACAGACATACTAGTTAGTTTTGATGTTGACTCTTTATTTACCAGCATCCCCATTCAGGAAGCGTGCGACATCACCAGAACTAGATTACAACATGACACTGATCCCCAGGACAGAACCCCACTATCTCCCCAACAGATATATGACCTTCTTCTCCTATGTCTTACCTCCACCAGCTTCCAGTGGCGGGATAAGTACTACAACCAATCAGAAGGTGCCCCCATGGGCTCGCCACTCTCCCCAGTTATAGCTAATCTCTTCATGGAACAATTCGAAACTACTATTCTCTCCACAGCACCGTATAAACCCACACTTTGGCTCCGTTACGTTGACGACACGTTTGTCATTTGGCCGCACGGTCCGGAAAAGCTGAACAACTTCCAGGATTTTCTCAACAAACATCACCCCTCCATCAGCTTCTCGTCAGAAGCAGAAAACAATAACTCTCTTCCTTTTCTGGATGTTTTGATCACCCACAAGCCTGACGGTTCACTCTCCCATAGTGTTTACCGTAAACCTACCCACACAGACCGCTATCTAAACTTCCGATCTTTCCACCATCCGTCCGTCAAACGTTCGGTCTCCAGTTCCCTGATCAGGAGAGCTCACAACGTTTGCGACTCTACCAGCCTTGACGACGAGTTAAAACACATCAAAGCAGCCTTAGTCAACAATGGTTTCCCTCCTCAGGAAATACGCACGTCTGTCAACAATCCCCATGCTACCCCACCAACCAGACACATCTCGTCCTGCACTATTCCCTTCACAGGTCATGTCTCTCACCGCATTCAACGAGTCCTGCAGAAGGCCAACATACGGGTTTTCTTCAGTTCTAAACACAAACTTCACAAGTCTCTCTACACACACAAAGACACAGCTTCTCCCGACAGCAAACCAGGAGTGTACCGCATACCATGTTCCTGTGGTCAGGTCTACATCGGAGAGACTGGGAGGGACATCAAATCTCGCATCAAGGAACACCGTGCCCATGGGAGACTTGGTCACTACGACCGATCTGCCATTATCAATCATTCTGTCACTCGTGATCACCAGATTAACTGGGAAGACACCAAACTTGTAGCCCCCGCTTCCAACTGGTATACCAGGAGGGTCCGTGAAGCCATCGAGATTCACAAACATGACACAGTTACACAGGACAAGGGTTTACAGATCAGCGACATTTGGTTTTCACTCTTCCAATAATAACTAGTGTTATAATTTTTATGTATTTTAACCACAATTGCTTCCCTCAACAGGATTTCATTTTTCTCTCCTCAACTTGTTCATTACCTTTGTTTTGTTGTTTCATTCATAACATTCATTATATTCATCATTAGGATACTCATTCTGATGTCATTATTTCACCCTTTTTTCCCACATGTATGTTTTTAAATTTAATATCTTTCCTCAACAGGATGACTTGTTTCTCTCCACAGCCTTTCACAACATTTATTATTAGTATACTTAGTATACTTATTAGTATTCTGTTGTCAATATTTCACCTTTTCCATATGTATGTTTTAACCTTAATTCCTTTCCTCAACAGGATGCCATGTTTCTCTCCACAGATTACCTACGGTCCCAATCCCCCCTTTTGTTTCCAGCTTATCCAGACGGTTAATTGATTTCTTAGTCCTATTGTTCACTTGTTTTCATTGTTTCTTTTCAACGCAGGATTCGTTTGATGTCACTTATCCTTTCAATGCAGGTACCTTGATGTTATTTATCCTTTCAATGTAGGTACTTTGATATTACTGTTACTATTTCTTTCTATGTTATTTGTTTGCATCCATTTTTATTAAGTGAATTGCTGCTTCATATATAAATTCTGCTGATTTATTCGCTCTTCTCATTCTCCTGACGACGGCCAGAGCATTCTGACCGGAACGTGGAGTTATTCCAACTCACATGGTTGTACCGCAAACCTTTTTTTCTGAATAAAAATGATATATATCACAACGCTACTTCAAGTAGTGCTGAATAAACGCTCATTCGACCTACTCTAGTGAGAGGATAAACGATGGGATAGAAAAGAGAATATAAGATATGTAGGTGAGAAAGAGAGTGAGAGACTATACAGTCTAACAAACCCGCGACAATAGTTTGTAGCAATTCTGATCTACTAACATGTGTGTTAGATTACTTCATGGTTACATTCAAGGTAGGTTTGCGCCAATAAACTTGAATGTTGTCAAGTTCAACATTATCAGAAAGATTATTTAACCAGTATAGTAAACAATAAACATAGTTCATTAAAACAAGAATCAACATTAAGTGCAGATAGCAGCTATAATGTATTCCTACATAAAGATGCATTGATTTACTAAAATCTAAAATCTAACTTAATACCCCAGCTGGAGTCCGAGAGTTGAGAACTCTGCTTTCTGAAATATATGTGTTGCTTTCTTGAGAGATGCTGATGTAATGAAGCAGAGAAGGAGGGTATTCGTTGTCCCACTCACCCCTACTGGAATGAATGAATCATGGGCAGTGTGTCCTTAGTTACCCCTATTCATTACCACAACAAACGATTTTCAATGTTCATTGTATAACTCTAATCTGTTAGCGTTTTTAAGATACCTATTTAAAACTATAACTATAAGTACTGTTCATAAATTTATTGTCTTTGCTTTCTTGTCATGATTTTGTGTCTATTTTATGCAAATAAGTCGGTTTATCATATTCCATGAACCGAAAGATTCATATGTAATTTTGTTGTTCTGTTTTTCAGATGATGAAGCACCTTCTCTGAATTGCCCAAACATAACTAACTCAACGGATATGGGACTAAATTCCTCATCCAGCGTTGTGTTTGACCCAACTGCAACTGATAATTTGGATGCAGCTCTATCTGTGACTTGTTCTCTTACAACTAGTGATATATTCTGGATAGGGGACACCCCTGTAAACTGTTCGTCTACAGATACTTCAGGGAATACTGGAACCTGTCTTTTCTATGTTACTATAACAGGTAATAGCCTAACTTGATTATGCTTAATTCAGCTCGTGTCTACCGAAGATACGTTTTTGCTATCATGTGCTTTTGTTTTTGTATGAGGTCCATAGTGTATTAAAAATGCCAATCACTGTACATTTATTTTAGAAATCGTAATAATAAATGGCAATCACCTTACAATTATTTTAGAAATCGAAATAATAAATGGTTCAATGTTCATCTTATAACTCTAATCTGTAAGCGCTTTTTAAGATACATTTTTTAAAACTATAACTATACCCATTGGCTACCGTATTTTCTCATTCATATAGGGCTAATGCAGGAACCACTCGGCGTAGGCAATGGGTTAAAATTGGTTTATTCAATTAAGTCGGTTGAGCATATTCCATGAGGCAAAAGTTTACTGATTAGATTTTGGGGCAAGTAGGTCAAAGGTCAGACGTCACAGAGGTCAATTATGTATCCCCATAGAAAGATGAACTGATTAGATTTTTGAGGTAAGTAGTTCAAAGGTCAGAGGTCACAGAGGTAAATGTACATAAGATTACTTGTTTTTAGCCTCGTTACTGCGATATCTCAAGAACTATTTGAGGTAAGAACTTCAAACTTGGTACTAGTATGTATAATATCTCAACAACTGTTAGAGCTCGGAACATCGAACTTCATACCAGCATGTATTACCATAGGAAAATGAACTGATTAGAATTTGGGTGTAAGTAGGTCAAAGGTCACAGGTTTCAGGTCTCAGCGGCCAATTTACATGATATTAATACAGTTTTTGGCTACATTTCCACGATATCTCAAGAACAACTGATTATATTGCTTTATAGTCAGAGGTCAATTAGTAATATGGGATTTTAGTGTTTTAAATCACAATTTCGCAATAACCATTTGATGAATGTGCATCAACTATATTATACTTGTAGGTGATCAGGAATTATCTTAATACAAGCGGAGGCATATTGAAGACGCAGTCGTATCCTTTGCTTGTTTTCTATGAGGTTCATCGAGTATTAAACATGCCAATCACTTTACATTTATTTTAGAAATCGAAATAATAAATGGTTCAATGTTCATCTTATAACTCTAATCTGTAAGCTCTTTTTAAGATACATTTTTAAAAAATATAACTATACCCATTGGCTACCATATTTTCTCATTCATATAGGGCTAATACAGGGACCACTCGGCGTAGGCAATGGGTTAAAATTGGTTTATTCAAATAAGTCGGTTGAGCATATTCCTTGAGCCAAAAGGTTACATGTATATGTAATTTTGTTGTTCTGTTTTCAGATGATGAAGCACCTTCTCTGAATTGCCCAAACATAACTAACTCAACGGATATGGGACTAAATTCCTCATCCAGCGTTGTGTTCGACCCAACTGCAACTGATAATTTGGATGCAGCTCCATCTGTGACTTGTTCTCTTACAACTAGTGATATATTCTGGATAGGGGACACCCCTGTAAACTGTTCTTCTACAGATAATTCAGGAAATACTGGAACCTGCCTCTTCTATGTTACTATAACAGGTAATATCCTAACTTGATTATGCTTAATTCAGCTCGTGTTTACCAAAGATACAACTTTTTGCTATCATGTGCCTCCACCCACCGAAGGTGGGTGCCGGAGGCATTATGTTTTCGGGTTGTCCGTGCGTCCGTCCGGTACTAGTGTGTATCCCCATACGAAGATGAACTGATAAGATTTTGGGGTAAGTAGGTCAAAGGTCAGACATCACAGAGGTCAATTTACATGAAATTATATGAAATTACTGTTTTTTAGCATCGTTACCTTGATATCTCAAGAACTGTGTGAGGTAAGAATTTCAAACTTGGTACTAGTATGTATCCCTATACGAAAATGAACTGATTAGATTTTGGGGTAAGGAGATCAAAGGTCAGAGGTCACAGAGGTCAATTTACATGAAATTACATGAAATTCTTGGTTTTTAGCACAGTTACCGCGATTTATGAAGAACTGTTTGAGGTCAGAACTTAAAACTTGGTACAAGTATATATCCCCATAGAAAGAGGAACTGATTAGATTTTGGGGTAGGTAGGTGAAAGTTCAGAGGTCACAGAGGTCAATTTACATGAAATTACATGGAATTACTGGTTTTTAGCACCGTTACCGCGATATCTCAAGAACTATCTGAGGTGAGGACTTCAAACTTGGTACCAGTATGTATCCCCATAGAAAGAGGAACTGATTAGATTTTGGGGTAAGTAGGTCAAAGGTCAGAGGTCACAGAGGTCAATTTACATGAAATTACATGAAATTACTGGTTTTTAGCCTCGTTACTGCGATATCTCAAGAACTGTTTGAGGTAAGAACTTCAAACTTGGTACTAGTATGTATCCCCATAGAAAGATGAACTGATTAGATTTTGGGGTAAGTAGTTCAAAGGTCAGAGGTCACAGAGGTCAATGTACATGAAATTACTGGTTTTTAGCCTCGTTACTGCGATATCTCAAGAACTGTTTGAGGTAAGAACTTCAAACTTGGTACTAGTATGTATAATATCTCAAGAACTGTTAGAGCTCGGAACATCAAACTTCATACCAGCATGTACTACCATAGGAAAATGAACTGATTAGAATTTGGGGGTAAGTAGGTCAAAGGTCACAGGTTTCAGGTCTCAGCGGCCAATTTACATGATATTAATACAGTTTTTGGCTACATTTCCACGATATCTCAAGAACAACTGATTATATTTCTTTATAGTCAGAGGTCAATTAGTAATAAAGGATTTTAGTGTTTTAAAATCACAATTTCGCAATAACCATTTCATGAATGCGCATCAACTATATTATACTTGTAGGTGATCAGGAATTATCTCAATACAAGCGGAGGCATATTGAAGACGCAGTCGTATCTTTTGCTTGTTTTCTATGAGGTTCATCGACTATTAAAAATGCCAATCACTTTACATTTATTTTAGAAATCGAAATAATAAATGGTTCAATGTTCATCTTATAACTCTAATCTGTAAGCTCTTTTTAAGATACATTTTAAAAAATATAACTATACCCATTGGCTACCATATTTTCTCATTCATGTAGGGCTAATACAGGGACCACTCGGCGAAGGCAATGGGTTAAAATTGGTTTATTCCAATAAGTCGGTTGAGCATATTCCATGAGCCAAAAGGTTACATGTATATGTAATTTTGTTGTTCTGTTTTCAGATGATGAAGCACCTTCTCTGAATTGCCCAAACATAACTAACTCAACGGATATGGGACTAAATTCCTCATCCAGCGTTGTGTTCGACCCAACTGCAACTGATAATGTGGATGCACCTCCACCTGTGACTTGCTCTCTTACAACTAGTGATATATTCTGGATAGGGGACACCCCTGTAAACTGTTCGTCTACAGATACTTCAGGGAATACAGGAACCTGTCTTTTCTATGTTACAGTTACAGGTAAAATGGGAATAAATTCCTCATCCAACATTGTGTTTGATTCCAGCTCCAGCTGTGACTTGCTCTCTTACAACTAGTGAAATATTCTTGATAGGTGTCACCCCTACATGTAATAAATTGACCAGGTTATGCATCATATAACTCGCATCGCATCTACGTAAGAGACAACTTCTTGCTTTCATGTATTTGTTTTTCATTTATTTTGATTATAAACACATGGTAAATCCCTCCTTGCTTTGGAATATATCTTTTTAAATACCATAAAAACTATGGATAAAACTTCATCTTATAAGTGTTATTATTTTGTTTATTTTTTTTATAAATACTCTATAAATGTCACATTTTGATCTTTAAACAAACACAATTACTTTCAGTTCTATTATATGCTTTGTTTAAATTTTCTTTTGATATTGGAAAGGTCTGATGACTTCTTCGTCAATTTATTGTCCCTGCTTGTCATAATGTAGTGTCTCTTTTATTCAAATTAGTCGGATTGGCGTATTCCAAGAGATAATAATTTCTTATATTGATATTTATGTGATGCTTTCAGATGATGAAGCACCTGATCTGAATTGTCCAAATGTAACTGATACTACGGATTTGGGGTTAAATTCCTCATCCAGCGTTGTTTTCGACCCAACTGCAACTGATAATGAGGGTGCAGCTCCAGCTGTGACTTGTTCTCTTCAAACTAGTGATATATTCTTGGTAGGGGATACCTCTGTAATCTGTTCGTCTACAGATGCTTCAGGGAACACTGGCACCTGCCTTTTCTATGTTACAGTTACAGGTAATAACCTAGCATTGTTTAATATGTTTCATACAATTTGTATTAAAGATACAACTTGGATTCAGCAGCGTTCCGCCGCCACCGCGTCACATTCTTCTGTACGCACTAGCGGTCACATTTCTCGACGGATTTCTTTCAAACTTTGT
Organism: Heliocidaris erythrogramma; assembly: GCA_025617745.1. Lineage (NCBI taxonomy): Eukaryota > Metazoa > Echinodermata > Echinoidea > Camarodonta > Echinometridae > Heliocidaris > Heliocidaris erythrogramma. Next base: position 3,976,245 of record CM046864.1, on the reverse strand, counting down.
ATGGAGGTGTCTCTTGGTATAATCTAGAAACCTATAGATTTTGGTGATGCTGCCCTCAGTGTTCCGTCTTTTCTAGGGTCAAAGGCCATATTTTGATAGATGTCTTGTGTGCACTCTTGTGTGCGCTCTGGCGGTCATATTTCTTGACGGATTTCGTTCAAATTTTGCATGGAGGTGTCTCTTGGTGTAATCTAAAAACCTATAGTTTTTGGTGATGCTCCCACCAGTGTCCCGTCTTTTATAGGGTCAAAGGTGAGTGGTGAGGGCATGGCGTGAGTGCACTCTGCAGGCCACATTTCTGGATGAATTTCTTTCAAATTTTGTATGGAGATGTATCTTGGTATAATCTACACATCTTTACTTTTTTGTGATGCTGCCCTCATTGTTCCGTCCTTCATAGGGTCAAAGGTCATTTGTCCATTTCGTGCACTCTTCTGCATTATTTTCTTGGCGGATTTCGTTCAAATTTTGCATGAAGGTGTCTCTTGGTGTAATCTAAAAACCAATAGTTTTTGGTGATGCTACCACCAGTGTCCCCTCTTTTATAGGGCCAAAGGTCATACTTCTGGGCATGGCGTGAGTGCACTCTGAAGGCCACATTTCTGGATGGATTTCTTTCAAATTTTGTATGGGGATGTATCTTGGTATAATCTACATAGCTTTACTTTTTGGTGATGCTGCCCCCATTTTCCCGTCCTTTATAGGGTCAAAGGTCATTTGTCCATTTCGTGCACTCTTCTGCATTTCTTAACAGATTTCTTTCAAATTTTATATGGAGGTGTGTCTTAGTGAAATCTACACATCTTTAGTGTTTGCTGATGCTGCCCCCAGTGTTCCGCTTTCTATAAGGTCAAATGTCATATTTTTGTTGCATACATTCTGGAGGACACATTTGTTGCCTGATTTTTTTCAAATTTTGTATGGAAGTTTATCTTGGTAAAATTTACACACCTAAAGTTGTTGGTGATGCTGCCACCAGTGTCCCTTCTTTTATAGGGTTAAGGGTCATACTTTGGAGGAAGGTGTGAGTGCACTCTGCAGGCCACATTTTGTAATGGATTTCTTTCAAATTTTGTATGGAGATGTAGCTTAGTATAATCTACACATTTTAACTTTTTTTCGTTATACTGCCCTCATTATTCCATCCTTTATAGGGTCAAAGGTCATATGTATTTTGTGCGCTCTAACTTCCACATTTATTGACGGATTTCTTTCAAATTTTATATGGAGGTGAGTCTTAGTGAAATCTACACATCTTTAGTGTTTGCTGATGCTGCCCCCAGTGTTCCGCTTTCTATAAGGTCAAATGTCATATTTTTGTTGCATACATTCTGGAGGACACATTTGTTGCCTGATTTTTTTCAGATTTTGTATGGAGGTCCATCATATATTACTCTAGACCTCTACAGTTTTTTGGTGATGCTGCCCTCTGTGTTCCGTATTTCATAGGGTCAAAGGTCATATCTTGTGTGCGCTTCACTGACCTCTACCACCTGGACGGATCATCGCACATTCCCGCGCGTGCGAGCACTTGAAGTGGGCGCGGCCATGTTACTCTTCCGAGAGCGATGTGGTTTATTACACTACGCACTGAACATCTGTATCATGGGCGTCCGCATGATTGTACACAAATCTGTATTCCAGCTTTCTCGCGCGTTGATTTTTCAGAAGTGCAACATGGCGGACCACGACTTCACTTCTCTGAGCCAATGAAACGTCCAGGTGGTAGAGGTCAGTGGTGCGCTCTAAGATTACATTTCTTGACAGATTTTGCATTATACTCTAATCTACACACATTGTTTCTGTGATGCTGCTGCTAGTGTTGACAATAGTCCGGGCCACTGGTGGCAATCTCTACGCCATCCTTTTGTTTGAGGGAGGGAGAGGAGGGGTGAGGTTCTTTGTCCCTCCGTCGAATTGCTGCCAGTGCCGGGGGATACATGTTGCATTGCGCGGCAATGGACATTTCTAGTTTTCTGATGTTTTCAGATGATGAGGCACCTGCTTTAAATTGCCCAAACGTAACTGATAAGGCGGATATTTAATCGTAACTAAGTTTAAAGTAACTGTTTCAAAATGATTGAAACAGTTATCATTTTATGTCCTGGTTGAAAATTTGTTGAAAGTGGGTTGGGGGGGGGGTATTGTTTTCCTTGGCAACCCCACCCCCCCCCCCCCAAAAAAAAAAAAACAAACAAACAAAACAAAAACAAACGCCAGTGGTCTGCCCTTTCGTGCAGTGGCGTATCTAGGAATTATGGGGCCAGGGGTAAATAACTAGCTTCCGCCCCCTCCCTCTGCACAAACTAATCAGGTTATAAATTAAACTAAGGTTAATTCCTGCATTTCATTCAGGAAATATGCCATTACTTGGAAATGATTTTGATGTTCTTACACAGTGATTATAATAATAATAATAATAATAATAATAATAATAAATTGTTTATTTTATAGCACCATATCCAGTTCAAACTGATCAAAGCACTTTACAAATTACATAAATCAATTAATTCTAACAACTTATACTGTAATATAACATAAATAGATGATTATAGCAAAAACATTAAAGCCTAGACACATGTACATAAATAGATGCCCAATACAAATCAATTATTAAGTATGTTTTAAGACATTTCTTAAACAACTCCACGGATGCACTGGAGCGCATCTGACATGAAAGTTTGTTCCATACTGTGGGGCCACTATATACAAAATACGACCCTACAATAATGATGACAAGTATTGGGGGCAGTATTTTGGTTACATGTATAAGCAAATAGTGCGATCTTGTATAGTATTCTTTTTGCAACAGGTAACCATTGAATGAAGTTGTCTAAGCAGGGGTGATGCATGGTCCTATTTCCTAGTTCGAAGAATTAACACGAGCAGCGTAGTTTTGAATTCGCTGAGGTCTTTGGATTTCAGTTACCGGAGCATTAACGAGTAATGAATTGGCATAGTCTAGCCGGCTAAGGAATAGTGGGCAGACAGCACGATGACATGCTTCTGTTAAAAATCTTCTCACCCTAGAGATGTTATGAAGGTGAAAATTCAGAGATCGACTCAAAGTTCCACAATTGTTACAAGCGAGGGAGCTAAAGGAATGAGGGGGAACTTAGGGCCATTTTATCCCTTAGAAATGTAATTTCTAATTCATGTTATTCGGAAAAACAGCAATTTAGCTTTAGAGTACTTTTTGAACATTTCTAACATTGTAAAATGCTGTTCTATTCACTTCAAGCTATATTTGGGGTGCACAATCAACGAAATACATATGTATGTGTATATATATATATATATATATACAGTATATACATATTATTTCATGTATTTAAAGTGGGACCTTGAAATTGTTCTTTGATAAGAGGGATGGGCAAAATTTTGCAAAATTCTCATTATTACCCCCCCCCCCCCAAAAAAAATATATATATATATAATCTAGGGAGCAAAGCATATAGTGCGAATTTCGAACCCTTTAAAACTCCCCTGTCTCTCTCTTTTTTCGCCCCCCCCCCCCTTGAAGTACCGGCCGGGGCCCCCTCCCCCCTTCCCATTGTACATACACCACTGCTGACACGTCATAATTTTGTGTCTCGTTTATTCAAATCAGCCGACATGGAGTATTCCAAAAGCTTATATATTCATATTTTTCTAATTTTTCTGATGTTTTCAGATGATGAAGCACCTTCTCTGAATTGCACAAACGTAACTTCCATCGCGGATGCGAGACTAAATTCCTCATCCAGCGTTGTATTCGACCCAACTGCAACTGATAACGTGGATGCAGCACCAGCTGTGACTTGTTCTCTTACAACTAGTGATACATTCTTGGCGGGGGACACCTCTGTCGACTGTTCGTCTACAGATACTTCAGGGAACACTGGCACCTGCCTTTTCTATGTTACAGTGACAGGTAATAGCCTAACTTTATTATGCTTCATACATCTTGTGTCTACCAAACTTTATAATGCTTAATATAAGTCTCTACGGAGAAAAAAAAATATATGGCTTTGTATGTTTTTCATTCTTGTTTATTTTTAGACGTTTCTTAGAAGAGTGTCAGTTGCTAAATCGTTGATACCACAATTCAACTATCCATTTATGTCTGTCGCTCCTGCAGCTAAATTAATGAAAACCATAAGAGTTAATTCTTTATTTTATTTGGAAGAATAAGCAAGATAAATTTAGCACATTTAAAGAAGGGTTTCTTAAAATGCAAGAGGTCGAATAATTAGTATTTCTCCAATTCCAAGAATCGTTTTAGGTATATGTAATGCCGTTAATCATTAATGCATTCGATTTTAACAAAATCAGTTGCCAAAGGCTTTGGTGATGAATATATTTCGATGTTATATCATGAAGTTGCTTTGCCTTTGTTAAATCTATAACAGAGGGCTATACTTGGATAATTTATCCGTTGTGAAAAAATATCACTATCCCAATTGGTTAAAAATCTGTATTTTTAAGATCTTGGCATGACAAAGGAATCGGATGTATCAGTAACGTAATTTGATGATAGGTTCAGTTTTTTACCCGTAAAGAATGTGGAGGAAAGTTCGGCTTGAAGTTGAAGTATTCGTCTTAATATTATACAAGTCAAGCAAAATAGTATGGCTATGATTATGCAGATTGAAAAATGTGATGAAAAATAATACAGTAGTTCCTTTATGCCTTTGCAAACCAAAATACCAAAGTACATGACAGGATGTAGATACATTTACAAAACAAAGTGTATACACTTAATTTATGTTAAATGGAAATCTCACTTTCCTCTTTCTCCTTTTTATTAATTTTATATTTTCAACTCATCTTTTTGTAAACACAGTATATACAGTATATGTTTTTTTATTCCTTACACATTACATGAGTATACCCTTGCTCGCTATCATTAACCCATTGGAATCAATAATGTTCATTTAATTTCGGCCATTTTTTAAAAACATATTGCAATAGAATATAGAGTACAGTCAGAAAATAGTTTATAGAATAATTGCTTATAAAGATTTTTCAACTAATAATATATCTTTAAAATATATTCAAAGATTAAAATCCAGTGATGGTTTGTTCTTATAAAACATATTTGAATCTATTTGACTGCGTATATATTATATAATGTATACTTAGTCTAGGAAAATTGAGTCCACTCTATGAATAGTCTGTAAACATGGTAGACATATTGTCGCCCTTGGTAGTTTGTCTGGGTCTCCTCGTAAAACATTAGGTTATCGATTATTTTGACATCCCGAGAAATGTTCTACTGCGCAAATATCATATTGCGCAAAAATTGCAGGGTATACCCTTGTTTGGTTCCTCCAAGTATCAATAAAAATGGTTCGATAACCCCCGGAATGAATTTAGAATGTCATTACGCTCTAAAAGTTTGAAATAACTCACAATAAGACACTGGTTATTACTGAAATGAATGTGGCAGAAACATGTCAGGCCTGTTTTTAAATGTTCACTGAATATGTCCGCAATCAGTATAGTTGATACACTTGGATAAATGATACTCTCTGAAAAAGAAATGTAAGCCCAAAACACACTTTTTCGTTTTGATACCTGTATTTTCCCGATTATGTATTCAAATGAAATCGATATTAAGCTTTGATATTTGATATTTATAATGGGGTTGCATGAAAGAAATTGCCAGTTATTTCAAGTTAGCTGGAACTATCTTGGTAAATGTGCTATTCCTTAGCCTCATCTTTGTGGGAATAAAGTTTTAGCCTCAAAAAGAATTTTTGATCTTGTAATGTAAAATTTAATTCTAAATCTTCTTGAGAGTTATCATCTGTTATTCAATGTAAAGTTCATAAACTATATACCGTATATTCAACACTTATTTAGACAAAATCTGAAAAATTCTTCATTTCTAAAGCAAGTGTCCTTTTTGTTCTTAAATACACGTCCTAGCTTGCACATCAGTCAAACGTCCCTGTCCTATAATATGTCTATTTAAATTCAATCAAGTCATTTTATATACATATATGGAAAGAGTTAAACAGACGCCATTGAATGTCCTTAAATCATTAGTTATTCATTGAGTTGCGTGGTGCTTTACCCTTTTTGAAACCAAAATGCTTGGAATTTTAGGTTAATGGCGAACATATCGCATAGATGTCAGACCTAATCGTCAAGGTGAAAATTTAGTTGCAGTTATTAAACCATGTGACCTGTGTTTTAAGGATAATGAGCTTTTTCTCCTTCAAAGGGAAAATTTTAGTTGAAATTATTCCTGTTTACTCCAAAATAAGGTTAATTTCTCTTCTAACGTGAACATAATGTAGAAGCTTTGATCAGCATGTACTTGGGAATTAGCACTTGTGTCGTGTTCCCTTACCCAACAAAGATCAAATATAATTCCTTTAGGGTAAGACACCGTATTAAAGAAACTTGGACTGTAATTCTCTAGCAATTTTTACAATACTTTTTGTTTATAGTTGTGACTTGCGCGGTTCCAGCTCTTACGACGGGGCTTCAGGTAACTGGATGTACAGCGGGTGGACCAGAAAATTACGGTGCCTCGTGCAACTATACCTGTATGCCTGGATATAACATTAATGGAGTTGCTAGTGTGGCATGTGATGAGAATGGGATGTTGTCAACAGCTGTTCCCTCATGTGACGGTAACTAATTAAATTGAGCAATGCCATAAAAATGGCCTTATTCAATGAAGGGGGAAAACAATTTACCTCATGAGGCCGAAAACTCGATGTTGCAACTTGGGAAAATGACCTACGTTGGATCAGGCTTCGAGAAAATATATGATTGGATCGGATTCCGTGCGCACGTACGCTTAAAAACCCCAGGAGGGGGTTAAACCATGGTTTAAACTAAACCTCCTATGTGAAATCGGTTACAGCCCTATAGCTAGAAGGTCCAATAGACCGACACCCAATAGATAGAAGGTTCAATAGACCGAATGTACGAGAGGGTCCAATAGACATACGGTTCTATAGACCGAATCGGCGGAGGGTCCGATAGTCCGAAGGTTCTATAGATCGAATGTCCAACGGGGTCCGATAGTCAGAAGGTCCGATAGACAGAAGGTTCTATAGACCGAATCGGCAAAAGGGTCCGATAGTCCGAAGGTTCAGTCGGGGTCCGATAGTTAGAAGGTCCGATAGACGGACAATAACGTAAAAACGGTAAAATAAGTGAATACAATATGTTTTTAATAGTTTTATCTCATAAAAGGAAAAGGGTAATGCCTTATCTTTTTCTATGTGTATTGTAATAAACCGATGCACTATGTCTGTATTAAAGCCCACCCTCCCCCCCCCCCCCCCCAAAAAAAAAAATGGGGAACTTACTTTAAAGTTTTGTTTTATACATTTTCAACATGTTAAAAGTATTTTTATCAGAGCATCATCATTATCATCACCGTGGGGCGGGGGTGGTCCACCCATGCAGATCAGCCCCCCCCCCCCCCCATGTTAGGTTTGCCACTAAACCGATGTATTGGCAATGGGGAACGCTGACCATTGTTTAAAACATGGAAATCTAATTATATGGTGCACACTAAAGCATTTTTTCTAGTGGAGCAAGCTGAAGAAAGGGCGTCCCCTTCAAACACAAGTGTTATTTTTTAAACAAAGAAATCTTATGGGGGCACACTTTATAGTTGAAGTTTCATTAAATGTAACAAAAGATAAGCTTCTGACAACAAAAGATCCTGTCTGATAAAAATGAAATTGTTTCAATTAGGCTCTACCACCTTCTTGGGAGGGGGCGTTTCCATTTTTTTTTTTTAGGGTTGTCAGATGATATTTTCCTACCAGCTATGATGTCAACTTTTATACTTTTTTGAATGTTCACCGACTACATCCATACTACTACCTTTTGGCAAATTTTAGTCTGTGGACTCTGTCGGGTAAATTATACCATTTTTTTTTGGGGGGGGGGGGTGGGGGAATTCGAGAATAGTCGGATACCTCACTGCTGCAGGACGTAAGTGGTGCTTGCTGCAATAAACAATCTAGGCCTAGTGTCTTGATTGTATGAGCGAGCAAAGCGAGCGAACGAGAGAGAGAGAGAGAGAAAAAAAAAGAATTTTGTATCCTGCGAATAGGTTCTATCGTATTGTTATTCCGTTCTCACAATCTGTGTAACATGTTATCGGCATCTTCCGTTCTCATATTGGGAAGAGACTATTTATTGGTCACAGGCCATTATTTCTGAAAATTCATCTCTTTAGCCCCTTTAGGTCAATTTGCCGCTCGATTCTTTTCAGTTATGTTGCTAACATTCTTTGATTAGAAAAATAGCATAACATTAGCTAGAGATTCAAGATGCAAACCAATTAACCATAAGAATATGACTTATTAATATAATTGGCATTGGTTTATATACGTAAATATGGCGATTATATTAATAACTAATTAATATCAATAGTGAAAATAGGCCTATAATGGGCATTGGAAAATAACCCTAATAATGCTAGTGAGCGAAGTTTTTGAAGTTCTGCTTTCTTCTCTTTCCTTTCCGCTTTCTTTTCTTTTTCTCTTCTTTTCATTTATTTTCTTTTCTTCTTTCCTTTTCAACCTCTTCCTTTTTTGCTTTTTCTTTGGTTGGAACGCCCCAGCTTATTTTAACAACTTATTTTATACCCACTTATCATTTTATCCACTATTTTACCCTTTTTACGTATTTATTGTCGGTCTATCGGACCTTCTACCTACCGGACCCCTACTAAACCTTCGGACTATCGGACCCTTTTGCCGATTCGGTCTATAGAACCTTCTGTCTATTGGACCCTCTCGTACATTCGGTCTATCGAACCTTCTATCTATCGGACCTTCTGACTGTCGGACCCGTTGATCATTCGATCTATAGAACATTCGGACTATCGGACCCTCCTGCCGATTCGGTCTATAGAACCTTCTGTCTACTGGACCCTCTCGCACATTCGGTCTATCGAACCTTCTATCTATTGGGTGTCGGTCTATCGGACCCGCTAACTATCGGACCTTCTAGCTATAGGGATGACCCCGTGAAATCGGGCCACTGAGGGGTCCTACCTCAAATAGATATGGGAGCCAACATCAAACGCTTACTACTTGATTACAACCCTTCCCCCTCCCCCTCAAACAAGCACACCCCAACCCATTTCTAATATATTTCTTCATATTTCGAAAGTTCGAGTTTTACAATTTCTCATTTAAAAAAATGCAATATTTAAAAAAGGTTATCATCCAGACCATTGCTAAGCATCATCCCTCATTAGACCTGAAATAGTCTTCTAAATTTTGTTCGCACAATTGTTATAGTTGTTGGCTTTTTTCTTGTATTCAAAATGTACAGAAATTACATATTCGGGCACCTCGCTCCACGAATGTATGCACCTCGTGCCAAAATATGAGGATATTGGATAGCTCACTGCTGGAATCCGAGGATATTTGGGGACTTCGCTTCCCAAATATGAATATTATTCAGGCACCTCGCTAACGGAATATACGGATATTTGTATGAAGATATATATGTTGGAGATTGCCCGAATATGGGAACAATACAAATCATGGGTAGGGATGGGGTTGCAGCCCCGCCCCTTAAGCCTATAGAGGTATTCTTTCAAAACATCCTTAGTACTAGGTGTTACAAAAAAACATTTCCCACTTTTGATCCTTAATAGTTCAAAAACTATATATTAGATAACACTGTCATTGATATGAGTAATAGCTGAATAGTGTACAATTTAGTTGGAGGTGATTTGAATATGAAAGCATAAATAAATTTCATTAAAATCCATTAATTTTAAAGTTAGGTTCCAGGTTTTGGTCAAATTTTAACCCTCTGTACAAAACTTGAACTGTATACAGGAACCAATGATGTGTATGTGAGTGTGTGCTTACAATGACCATGAACAGTGGACATGGATACCACCTTTTCAGAGCGCTGCTGACCAGGCTTCCATACACACCAATTGGCCCCTGTGCAAGGTTAAAGTTTTGTACAGAGGGTTGAAAATAGAGCAAAATCTGAACCCTAACTTAAAAATTAATCTTGAATTTAATGAAACTGATTCATGCTTTCATTTTTAAATTACCTCCAACAAAATTGTACACTATTCAGCTATTGCTCATATCAATGTCAGGGTTATCTGATATATAGTTTTCGAACTATTAAGGGTCAAAAGCTGGAAATGTTTTTTGTAACACCTAGTATTATTTTAAAAAAATTATTTTGTAGTATTCGAACACAGCTTCCTAAAAGCATTTCACAGAGTCATTCAAACATTTTCTTTTCTTAAAGCTGAAACTCATAGATTTTCTTCATTATTATATTAATGTATCATCGGAAAGCTTAATACCCCAAAAATAAAATTTTATTTTATTTTTGGGGTATTTTATTAAAATAAAATTTTATTTTATTTTAATAGAATAAATTTATATTTTATTTTATTATTGGTCTCTAAACTTTGACAAGTTTATGAATATGTCAGAACATGTTTCAAATGTGTCTAAGTATTATATTAATGTATCATCGGAAAGCTTAATACCCCAAAAATAAAATTTTATTTTATTTTTTATTTATAATACTTAGACAAAAATAAAATTTTATTTTATTTTTGGGGTATTTTATTAAAATAAAATTTTATTTTATTTTAATAGAATAAATTTATATTTTATTTTATTATTGGTCTCTAAACTTGGACAAGTTGATGAATATGTCAAAACATGTTTCAAATGTGTCTAAGTCTGTTAATTACCATATACGTAACATCAGTAGAATAAGAAATATCATAGCTAAGGATTCTTGTCATGCAGCCGTCAGATCTCTTGTTTTGTCTCGTGTCGTTTACTGTAATTCACTTCTTATAGTAGATCTCCCTTCACCTCCTCCAAAAATAAGTAAACCTAAATTTGCACCTGTCTCCCGTCGCACAATTGATCTTCACTGGCTTCGTGTTAATAATCGTAACAAATATAAGACCTTAACTTTCACTTACAAATGTGTCAATCGTCCAGCCCCAGTATACTTACACTCTTAAAAAAGTTACCCCATATAAATAACACGATAATGTGTTAAAAGGGAACATGGTCGTCTGTGGTGTAAACCATTACACACCATGAGTGGTTAGATTTTGCTTGATACATGTGTTATGTTTTACACATCTAATGTGTAAAATGTTAACACCAAAGGGTGGGGTAACATCTTACCCCAAAACGACCATGTTCCTCTTTTTACCCCATGCTGTGCAACTTTTAACCACTACCAGCCTGTGCAACAATTCACTCCGCAGCTGTGTTATTATTTTACCCCTTAAGTGGTACAGAATTTACCCCATACTTTTTACCACACCCCAATGTGTCACTTTTTACACTAAAATATGATAAATGTCTACACCAGGATGAGTTGAGACTACAAGGAAGACAAATTAATGCACAATGAAAATTATGTTTTGTTAAACTTGCATTTTAATAAGCATGGAAAAAGTTCCAAAAAAAAAAGTTAACAGATTTTAAACTACAGTATTTAATTATGATCAGAAAGGTTGAATTATTTACATATAATTTACATATAATTATACTCTAAATGCTGGAATGTGGATCAATCACAATAAAAGTAACAATATACAGGTTCTTTTTTTTACAATTTGGTCAATTTTCCAAAAGAAAAGGGCGAAAACCTGGATGTATGTTTCTTGTTTTGTGAATTTGTTGGAAAAAAACACTAACTTCAAATATTTTGATATAGTTTTGACAAATGCATTTCCTCTTAAAAGTTGCATCTCAATAATGGAAAACAAAACAAACTACAAAACAATGTTACAACAGGCGGACCTGAGCGCTATACAAGTAGCCACTATTATTATTATTATTATTATATAAACATGATCTGAAGGTTGATTTTCACGTAAAAATGACTTACATATAATTTAGACATAATTATATTATAATGGTGGCGTCACACTATAGATAGTTAGGAATAAATATGGACAAAAATTGAGCTAACTGCATGAAATTTTTGGCTGGCTATGAAAGTATTGGTGCACACGTGTAAATCGGGAAGTTCCGCCCGGGGCTCCTCCGCCGGCCTTCGCGGCGGAACGCAACATCAAACATCTACTTCCAATGTGCAATCAACTCTGAAATGTGCTCTGGGTCTATAACATAGCTTCTGATGCAATAATAAAATTAATATAATGAAAATGTGAATGTTTTACAATTAAATGAAGAGATGACATCGGCTGGGATCCCCCACGATCTCAGCAACGACTCCATGACGATGAACTGCAGTGCAGATTCAGCACTGCACTGCATGTGATCGTACCCGTCCGCGTTTCGCGCCTATATACACACACTCACTATGAACATGACAAAGAAGCGGACAAAATATAAAGCTCCTCGTTGTACCTTCCATATTGGTTCAGGTAGAGAAAAGAACATCCCTTCATTGCTATTATGTAAAAATATGTAGAACGGGTGTCACATGCATATTCACCTGTTCTACCTATTTTACATAATAGCAATGAAGGGATGTTCTTTTGTCTACCAGAACAATTGTGGAGGGTACAATGAGGAGCTGTATATTTTGTCCGCTCTATTTTGTCATCGTGTTCATAGTGACTTCGAATCAATGAACTTTTTGAGTAAAGTGTGTTGATGATTACCACAAATAGGGTAATGCTACAGTCACACACGTCACAAAACGGATTTGATCCGGGTGAAAATGAGTTGGATTAGTCCTGGAATGGATGGTAATTTATGCTACAGTCACACACGGCCGGATTTCGAACCGGGTCAATAAGGAATTAAAACCGTATCAACCCGGATTGACCCGTATTGACCCGTATCGAACCGTATAAAAATCCGCTTTAAAATCCTTTTCGACCCCTATCGACCCGTGTCAACCCGCTTCGACTACCTTGTCATCCGTTGCATGAAGGCAATGCGGTATACGGCAAGGGTCCATACGGTTTTACGCTGCGGGTTGCAGCGGGTCGATGCAAGTCAATGCAGTTCGAACCGGGTCAATTTTGAACATGACCAAAAAATTTTCACCGCCGTATCGTAGCCCCCGGAATCCGTCAGGAATTGACACGGGTTACGATGCGGGACAATGCGGGTCTCTACAGCTCCAACCGGGTCGATACGGTTTTAATTCCTTATGGACCCGGTTGGAAATCCGGTGTGTGACTGTAGCATAACATTTTGACATGTGGACGAATTTTGACCAGAATCGGGTTTCTTTTTACCGCGGTGCAGGTGTAAACGTCTAACTCGCAAGCTGTGTGCCCTTATTTCATGCTTCTACACATATATGTGTACATTTTGACACATATTTTTACAACTGTTTAACCACATGTTATTTTACCACTAGTTCTAAGAGTGCATCTGATATACTCCATGCGGATGCACACAACCATGTACAACACACGCTCGGCCACTAGTAATACACTTACCGTCCCTCGAACCAGTAAACAGATAGGTGATATGGCTTTTTCGCCCCCTGGAAATCACTACATTCTGCATTACAGAATTGCCAAACTCTCACATCATTTAAGAAGTGTCTGAAAACACATCTCTTCTAATTTGTCCTTTTCTTAATATTTTTGTACTTACGTAATGCTATTTGTATGATACTGTTTTCTTTGTTTATCTGTTACATGCGCTTTGTATCTTATGAAAAGGCGCTTTATAAATGAAATTTATTATTATTCTTATTATAAAATGATTATTTTATCATTTGTCGACAAAAAAGTAGAAAGAGAAATAAGCACAGAAAAGACGATACTTTTGGAGAGAAACAATGCTGAAGTGCAATAGCTGAAACTGGGCTGCCTTTATTGACGTTTGAGGATGTACACACTGCTCTCTACCATGTCTACTGCATTATTAATAAGCATTTACGCCGTAATAACGATAACATACCCGGTAATATCTTAACCAATGATGAATCCTTATATGCATTCCAAACGTTACTACACTCTCAAACTCGCAGTCCTGATACTAAATTTGTTAACGATATGATCATTACTCTAAATTCGAATGCCAAATATTTTGATGTACCTTTTGATGACAATGAACATGATAAAGCCAAATCAGTTTGCTTCACACTTTTTAAATCTGGATACGGCTGAGTTTTCTTTGTTTCATGCTGATATTAGAAGTATGAATAGAAAGTTCGAGTGTTTGCGTAATCTTCTTGAACGGCTTAGTTTTAAATGTTCTGTAATTGGTCTATCAGAAACATGGCTTTCAGATACCCCTAATTCTTTGTTCACAATCCAGGGTTTTGACTTAATAGTGAATAATAGGACCAATAAAATCGGGGCGGTGTTGCACTTTACATTTCCTCAGAACATAACTATAATAATAGACCTGTATTGAATTATTTGAATTATTCCATAGAAAGACTTTGTATAGAAAAAATATCATTATTTGGAGTCATATATAGGCCTCCCAAATCTAGCCGTAATGATATCTTAATAGGCCTTCAAAATATTCTCTCAAACCCAATACTGCGGGGCAAGGATTGTTTTTTAATGGGTGACTTCAATATTAATTTATTGAGCTACCATTCTGATGCTTTCGTTCATGAATTCTATGGAACGCTTCTAACTTCCTCATTTATACCACTTATTTCTAAACCAACTCTCATAGCAGAACAATCTTCCACCTTAATTGACAATATATTTAGTAATATGCATCTCTTTCCCCAAGCTGGCGTTGTAATATCAGACTTGACGGATCACTTTCCAATATTTGCACATTTCCCCATCTTGCAGCAAACACAATGCCCTTCTATAATATACAAACGGAATTTTTCTGAAGGTAATATTTACACTCTCAAAGACAGACTAAGCATAGTAGATTGGAATGATATTTATGATATGACTGACGTAAATAATAGCTTTGATGAATTTATGGCCAAATTAACTAGCTTGTTTAATTAATGTTGTCCTATGAGAAAAATCAATCTTCAAAATAGGAAAAGAATTCCAAAATCTCCATGGATAACACCTGGCTTATTAAGATCAATAAATAGGAAAAATAATCTTTATTTGAAATATAAAGCAAGTGCCACTGAAAGTCGAAATATTTTAATTATAAAAATACATTGACAGGGTTACTACGTAGAGAAAAAAAAATCACGTCAATTTATGAACTGTAACAAAGATGTTAAACACACATGGAAATTAATCAATGAAGTTCTGAATAAACAGAAAAAATAAAAGTACTATGTCTAAGATACAAATTGATGAAAAAACTATTGATGAGTTACACGATATTGTTGATCACTTTTAATGATTATTTTATTGAAATTTGTCCAAATTTAGCAAGTAAGATACGAAACTGAGATAGAAAATGTTTATGATTACAAAACCATAACCCTAATTCTATGTTCTTTACTCCTGTAAATGAAGGTGAAGTCCTTGACATTGTTAACAATTTTATTAGTAAACGCAGTTGTGGTCTGGACTTGATGATCTGGATAATTTTATAATTAAGAAAATAATAGCAAGTATTGCTGAACCATTCACTTATATATGTAAGCTATCTCTGAGCACAGGTGTTTTACCAAACAAAATGAAATTAGCCAAAATAATCCCTATTTTTAAAAAGGGTAACCCGTTATCGCGATCAAATTACAGGCCAATATCTTTGTTAACCACTTTTTCCAAAATACTTGGGAAAAGTAGTTTTTACTCGTTTAGAATTGAAAAAGTAGAAAGTGTATAATCTCTACTTACTAGATCCTAATATAGAAATGATACTCGACTAGTCCAAGAACGGCTGCCGTGCAATGAATCCAGGAAGGAAAAACAATCCAAAATGTTCCGCTGGGCGAGTATGGTCTATGGATCAATCGCGATCGATAGTCCGTTGAGGGCGAAAAACGTTTCTCAGCTAGCTAGCTAGAGCTCTAGCGATCGTGGAAATATCACCGCGAAAGTGAAATCCAAGATATTGCACAAATCCCGAGAAAATAAAGATGACAGTCGCGTTATCTTGTCCGCAAAAAATAACACTAGAGAAAAACTGCGATATTACTCCATAGGTATAAAATCCAACGTATATCCCTACAATGTCAGTGGGGTGTATATAAGTGTGATGAGGCGACTTGCTTCTCTCACGAGTAAATTAAACGAAGTTAACACAACGAGCTTACGAGAAGAAGTGAAGAAGTGAAGTTATAGAAAAGTTTCTGCAAAAGTGTTCACTCATGGTTCACGCCTTATCAATAATATGATTGGTCGAGCAACAAGTTTCTTGACCCTAAACAAATGCAGTCATTCGTCGGCAGTTTGTAAACAAAAACTTGATTGGTTGTTCAAGAATATAGGTAAGGTGACCCGGCGTGGAATGTTTGGTATGCGCGTACATAAAAATGTATAACAAAAGAGGAAATTTGGACCTGCCAAATGCCCCGTGTATCTCAAACTACCCTGGAGGGGTAAGGTATCTGACAAATACGCCAGTCAGATCAAACACGCAGTGTCACGTTGCTATTACGCGGTTTCGACACGCATTGTGTTTTCTACACACAGGATGCTACCGTCAACTAGCAAGGATGTACTACCCACCCCCCACTTGAGTAATGTTATTTACCAATTTCAGTGCCGGTGCGATGCCAGGTACGTGGGCCGTACTTCTCAGCGGTTGGCTGATCGCATTAAACAACATATCCCCTCGACTATTCGGAACCGTACAACCAATCAACGCACGCAGCCCGTCCGTGCCTGCAAATCTGAAATGCACGCTAACAGACCAAAGATAGCCAAATGCGATTCAGCGATTGGTCTCCACTTGCTGAACAATCCAGCTTGCGCACAAAGCTATGCCGACGATCAATTCTCAATTATGTCCCGGGCCAGAAGCTCAGCGCATTTACGCTTTCTGGAAGCTGCTTACATTCAATCGCATGAACCTCTTCTGTGCAGACAAAAGGAGTTCGTCCAAGCTTTGCGATTGTTCTGAAATTACGGCGTCTAGGTTGCGTCCGGGTTCACGGAGTATAATATAGTTGATTTCAAGTAATTTGTTATATACCTGCGTGATAACCTGATGAGTGCAGGTCGAAAAGCTTCGTTATCATGTCTATTTTTCGTGCCATATTGAAAAGAGGAAATGTTTGTACGCTTAAAAAGATGCAAAACACTGTGGAGTTGAATGAACTTCAGTTCAGTCTAATATGAAAAATACATGAAGTTGCTACACTCGTACAAAGATTTTTTGGAATAATAATGATATTTTACATGAATCTCAGTTCGGATTTAGAAAACACCTTACTAGAACACATGCTCTCCTCTCTCTATTTAATAATACAAGTTCTTTTGATAACGGTACCCACACAACAGGAATGTTCTTAAATTTCTCTAAGGCATTCAACACTATAGATCATGACATTCTCTTAAGCATTTCACATTATGGCATAAGGGGCATTGTTTCAGATTGGTTTCGAAATTATTTATACATACATATTTAGCTCAACTGTCCGCAGTTCGCTGTATCGCGATCAACATGCAACCCAAAAAATATTTAAAATTTACCAGATTACAGGGGGAAAAGAAGAACAGAATTACAGAATCCCGTTTTATTGTATGCAAGCTTAATTGCAGAAGAGTTAAAACTCATTTAGCAGTATAAATATGAAGTTTAAAGCCACGTCATGGTAGCACGTTCATGACGTTTGCTTGAATGCTAATGAATATGCATTAGAGATCAGGGTGTCCATCATACGACATCAAACGAGACAGACCAATTTCATGGGTGGCATTTCAGAATTGTTTTTCCCTGTGCTTAATTCTCTTTACTACATTTATGTCAGTGCTTGATAATATAAGCAGTTTATTCTCTGGGGTTTTATGCTTCCTGATGAATGTATATCTACTTTCAGACAGAATTTTTTTTAAGAACAAAATTCATGCAATATCAGGACTTCTAAATTATTAGGAAAGGGATCGAAGCGACTAAGAAAAAGGGATTGCTTTCATTATATTGAAATATTTTCATTTGCATGCGAGAGAACCTTTACACACACACACACACACTCCGGAAAGTCACAGCCTACTTCCAAATTTTGATTTACATAACATAAAGCATATAGTGCAGGCTTCGTATAGATAATAATCCTGCGAGAGGGCGGGAACAAAACGAGCTTTTTACCTATCCCTTTATAGGAAAATCCCTGCCCCACATATCAGGGGTATTAATGTAGACAAGGTTCCTACAGTACACTGTTGATAAACAGTGCATTTATTTAAATGCGAGGGATTGTAGCGATCGAGTGAGACAACGAGATTTTGTATTTTAGCCATTTGTATATTTTTTTTAAATCAATAGTCGTGACTTGCGCGGTTCCAGACCTTACGACGGGGCTTCAGGTAACTGGATGTACCGCGGGTGGATCAGAAAATTACGACATCACGTGTGACTATACCTGTATGACTGGCTACACCATTAATGGAACTTCTAATGTGACATGTAATGAAAATGGGATGTTGTCACCAGCTGTTCCTACATGTGACAGTAAGAATAATTGTTTAATTGCTTAACAATTTTCGAACAATGTGAACCACTGATAGAAAAGAGTGTCGTCTACAATAACGTTGCTTAAGGGAATTGCATATAATTCATTGAATATTTTTTTATTTGATAAAATGCCAGTTCATTAAAGAAATTGCCCTCTACAATGAAGGATATTTGAAAAAATAAAGAATGTACCCCATGAGGCAAACACTTTGATTTTGAAACGTGGGAGAAAATGGCTCTCCTGTTTGCAGGATGCTTAAAAAAAATAATCAAACCTATACATCGGATCCGACTTCTATGTTGATATCAAAAATATCGCATAGTGGAAAGACCTCATCTTTATAGTGAAAATTCAGTTGCAATAGTACTCAGACTATGCAACATGGGTTTTTTATCTTCTCTCTTTCAAAGGGGAAATAATTATCAAAAAGTATTCCAGGTTACTTTTAAATGGGTTTAATTTCTTTTCTATGGTGAATATTATATTGAAACCTTGATCTCCATAAGTATACTTAAAATTCGCAGTGTGACAAGTTCTCTTACACAACAAACATCAAATAGACGTAATCTAGCTTAGGACCCCATATGAAAGACGGTGGGACTGTATTCTCCTTCATTTATATATAGTTGTGACCTGCCAGGTTCCAGATCTTACGACGGGTCTTGATGTAACTGGATGTACAGCGGGTGGATCAGAAAATTACGAAACCACGTGCGACTATACCTGTATGACTGGCTACATCATTAATGGAGTTGCTAGTGTGGCATGTAATGAGAATGGGATGTTGTCAACAGCTGTTCCAACATGTGACCGTAAGAAAATTGAATTACAGAAAACCGTTTGAACAATGTTCCACACTGTGAGAAACATATGTCGTCTACCATAACATTTCTACAGGGGATTGCATGTTATTCATTAAATAATTACAAGCAATCCCCAGCATGTAATTCATTTATTTAAAAAAAAAAGGTAATTGAAATGAACAATAAAGAATGCACTACATGAGGCAAAAACCTCGATTTCCAAGCCTGGGAGAAAATGACTCGATCTAATGTGTGAAGGATCGTATACAAAAAAAATCAAACCTTCATCGGATCAGACTTAAAATGTTGAGTAAATTTGGAAAATATCTTGAAGGTGGGTATTTAGTTGCAATATTAATCAGATTATATCCGTCATGGTTTTGGATACGAAACCTCTATTTTGTTCTTTCAAAGGTAAAAAATGTCAAAACTAATTCCCAGATACTTAGTCTAGATATGAGCTTAATTTCATTTGTAAAGAGCATGTAATGTACAAGCCTTGATCATTGTGATAATACTTGACAAGTTCTCGTACCCAACGAAGATCAAATGATCCATGTTGGGTACGAGAACTTGTCAAGTATTTTTACAGTGATCAGCGTTTGTACATTATATTCTCCTTACAAAATGAAATTAACCTTATATCTAAGTAACCGGGAACAGACTCAATCTAGAGCAGGACACCGTTTTAAAGAAGGCCGGACTGTAACTATCATGCAATTTGATATATTTATTTTTAATAGTTGTGACTTGCCAGGTTCCAAATGTTACCACGGCTCTTCAAGTAACTGGATGTACAGCGGGTGGATCAGAAAACTACGACACCACGTGCAATTATACCTGTATGACTGGCTACAACATCAATGGAGCTGCCAGTGTGACCTGTGGTGGGAATGGGATGTTGTCATCAGCTGTTCCCACATGTGACGGTACGCAAATTAGATTAAATAACATTTTTGGAACACTGTACATCAGCCACTGCGAGGACGGAGTGTCGTCTTAAGCGCCATTTATTTCAATTAACGGCCTGTTACAATGACGTATAAGTTAAAGAAAAAAAAAATCATCACCTTTTAAAACAAAAAATCGATTTTGAAACCTGGAAGAAAATCGTCTGATTTCGGGTTGATTTACCCTATTTTCACACACAAATCTGATCATGAATTTTAGGCCTAATACCGTTTTACCCAAGTAGGTAGTAGGCTAATATCGGTATACCGGAAGAAGCCTAGTACCTCCTTGGGTAAACCGGTATTAGCCTAAAATTAGGTCTGAAAAAAGGGGAAATCAACCTGAAATCAGAAGATTTTCTTCCAGATTTCAGAATCGCTTTTTTGTTTTACCTTAGGGGATGAGTTTTCCTAGTACCTCCTGGGTATACCGAACATATCGATTAAATGTCAGACCAAGCAGATACTAGACAAGCACCTCCTTTGTCAGACATCATCTTCACGTTGAACAATTGAATGCAATATTAAACAGACTATCTGACATTTTGACTTTTTCTTCTCTCATTGAAAGGGGTAAACTTATCAGTTTGCAGTGATTTAGAGACATGTGGTCACCTTCATTGGATAGAAACTTTGCTACCCTTCAAATATAAAATAGTATAGCGCGGTAGCTCAATATATCTTTGTATGTCAGGACTTGCGCCACTGACGAGAGAGTGCAGTATTTGAAGTGACAATACGGTTTATTCCGTCAAGACTAGTCGACATGAATATTCATGAAAAACGAATTGTAGGGATATAATAAAACGAGCGAACCGAACTTCCAGTTGCGTATGTGGCGCATTTGGATCGGCGATGCGCTTGTCATGTAGGTGACGCGAGTTCCAGTATCATCAGGGGGTAAGATTGAATATTTAATATTGACGAAATTTTCTTTTGCTGAAATAAAAATAGGGTGAAACTTGGAGAAAGTACAAGTCTGAAAATTGTAGTGTCTCTCAAAGTATTCAAAACGGGGCCTCTTGACACTCAACACTGCCCTTTCTTGTCGGTGGCGCAAGTGCTGTCAGAAAAAAAAATCCCTCCCGGGGACGGGTCTCCTTTTTACACGAGCATTACAAATACGCACTTCCGGTTGGGTGTAGAGTCTAACTATATTCATATCTAACATGTCAAATGGGCTGAAAAGTCGCAAAGATATTTCACATGCTACGAGAAAAACTAGACGCGTGTTTAAAGCTCTCGAAGATACCTCAGCGCAAAATGAATAATAATCATTCATAACAACAACTCCAACAAAACATCACCTCCTTTACAGAATACAGAAATCCAAATCCACACACTTAGTGCTGCTTAATTGTGATGCATATTATACGTAGACGTACAAGGCGCAGAAAAAGAAGACATTCTAATATTGGCGCGGAACAAGTTAGACCGTAATTTCTAAGCGGAATCGCTGGGTTCATATGTAAAACGGAGACGCGCCTCCCGGGGTCAACGTAGCACGCGCAATGCAGGTTTGCCAGTCCAGCTGCAGAGCTCGAATTCGCCTGGAGAAACAAGCGTATACAGTATCCCGTGAAACTGCGGTTTAGATAAGCGTTTCAAAACGCCCATTCTGCCTTCACAAACTAAGCAAAAACGCACCCATAGAGACTTTAATGTATAGTTTTTATCAATTGTGGTAGATATCAGATTATAGAGCATACTGTTTTTATTGAAAAATCTTATCTTTTTTTCAAATCTTGTTTTTAAATACCGGTTTACTGGACGTGTTAACGATATTTATATCTAAGCGCAATATATTACCTGTATATCAATTAATATTTTGATTAATATTATTATAATTATTATCATTAACTGGGCGTTGTGGCTTGCGCCTGTAATCCAGCTACCAGTGCAAGTTATAAACTGATTCAGCGGACCCAGGTTCGAGACTGAGTCACGTCTTTCGTTTGCCCCTGGGCCATAATCCCATGATACGCCACTGACATTGCCGCACCTATACAATTTAAATAATTCAATGTTATATACCTTCTTAAAGAGGAAAAATACACAAATATTAAATTAAGTGATATGACTAATTAACTTACTAAACATGACGTTACTGTCAACACATAAAAAATATATATATTTACATATTCCTGTAAGGAGAACGAGAGGTAAAGAAGTACAACGAAATCATGATTACTATTATTGTTATTTTTTTTCATTATCATTGTTATCATCATTTTTATTATTATTACTATTAAATACTGAAGCATTTAAGATGATGAAATCGGTTCGTTTTTTTCTCCAGAGATAATATACTTGGATTATGGGGCAGACATCGATCGCCAGGTTTCTTTTCAGTCTAACTCCCTGGCTTGGGGCTGTGTTGAAGTCAAATGCTCAATTCCCATTGGTAACGGGCATCTCTACAGGAATATCTGGGTGAGTTGCTGCTCCTATTATTGCTACTACTACTACTACTACTACTACCACCATAGTAACTGCCCGTACTATCCTTTTGCTACAAAAAATAAAAACAACAACGATAATACAAAGGATGATAATAATAATTACAACATAAATAAAAAGTGACTATTTAGCAAAAAGAAGTCATGCCATCTCATTATTAGCAGGCTTTGATTGGGCTACCATATGGAAACGTATATATAAATATATATGCAGTGGCGGATTTTTTTTTTTTTTTTTTGCGGGGGGGGGGGGGCACATCCGGCCCATCACCCCCCCTTTTTTTAGAACGAAAACCTTTTTTCTTGTTGTTGTTGCTTGTCAGAGAATTATGGAGTGAAACAAGACCCCCGTAACCCCCCCCCCCCCCCCCCCCCCCCCCCCCCTCAGCGAATTTTGGATAATCTTGCGAGAAAAAAAAATTGTCGCCATGACTAGAGATAATAATGAATACCACTATAAAACGCATTGAAGTACATGTATTCACGTAATGCGGTATATAAATGTATTATATACCGCATGTCTAGATTCTAGGCCTCTGATTGCTCAAATTTCCGGTCATGTAATTCACTACTGACTGCCGGGCGGTACCGTGAAAAATATTGACCGGGCATAGTTTTGCTCGCGCGTAAAATGCAATACAATGCGTGTACAATGCAATGCAATATGCGCTTAGCTATTAGATACGCGGGCGCGCGGCCGGTGTAGCGGCACATACGGTTCTCCGGCAGATACCGTATCCGCCGGCAGATATCGTTCTACCTCGGAACCATATCTGCCGGGTTTGACGTTTGCAGTTTTGGTTCCCCGGCGGATTTGGTTCCACGGCGCTGCAGATAAGGTGTATTGTATATTGGCAGATTTGTACGAGACACTCTCGTGCCTAATAGACCTGTTTACTAAGTGATTCAAATTTATGGATGTTTCTTTCCTGGGGACCTAGTCAGTGGCGTATCCAGGGGGTGGCGCAAAAAACTAGCAAAAAAAATAGTTGTTCATTAAATAGGCTTCGAAATTGGTCACATATAGGATTATTTTCCAAAGGGGAGGCCCCTCCCCTTAGACCCCTCCCCCAGGACGGCGATCAATAATGCCTGGCGCCCCCCCCCCCCCCCCCTATTGCAAACATTATTTGTTGCTATGTCTAGGTACGGTATCTGCCGGGGATGGAACATGATCCGCTGGCAGATAGTGTTCTTGGCCGTTTTTAGAACGGTATCTGCCGATCCCCGTATCTGCCGCTACACCGGCAACATAGATGCATGTACACCGGACGAAATTTCGAAAGAACGATCGATGAGAATTACTTTACTGTCTTTGAAATGAATTTCTGAGCTAAAGAAGGATGCGGTATATGAAACAAAATAATGTTGACTGCTTCTTTTTCGCGTCGCGGTTTAAACCATGGCCCTCGGTGATCTTGCAACTGTGCTATGCCCCGAGACTTTCGTCGAGGGGCATAGCACAGTTGCGAGCTCACCGAGGGCCATAGTTTTCACCGTGCCCCTCAAAGCAGTCAACATTTGTAGATATATATATCTGGTCATTGGATTGCAGCCCACACACAAGTGTGCACCATCTGCAGTCCTTAGGGAGCATTCCTACCACATTACACCGTTCACATGCATGCATGTCGGATGGAAAGTGCTTGAATTGAAAATTGTTATATTGTACAAATAGACTGACCCCCAAACACATGTTCGCTATGCAAAAACTATATGTTATACAAATAATTACAAGAAGAAGGTAAAGGAACGCCAATGGTTTGAAAAGGATGTGCCTTTGAACCCTAAACCAAACAGATTTGTGTTATAACAGATGAATAGGAAGGTCTAAGCTACATCCCTGCAACTTTTTTTTTAGAATACTGAATGGAAAATTAACGTAATGATTTTTCTGAAATTCGTTGAGGTAATGTATTGCAATTGCAAGTCTGTAATTAAACATTCTGCAGGCAAACCGTGACTGCTTTAGATCTATTTAGTGCATATTTTATTATGCCACTTTTTGGTGGTTATAGCTGTCAAACCATGAACAGATAAAGTAAATAACACCTAAAGGAACCGAGGCATACTATTATTCATATAATTTGTAACCAAATTTGTAGCGAATTTTTTCAATGCCTATAGAAAAGGTCATTAAGCTGGAAATAAAAACTGAAGTAAAAACTAATCTTAAATTCCGGGGTGTACCCTTTGTGACAGTCTTCAAAAAACAAAGAAATTATTTTTAAAAAGTTCCTATAAATATTGATTTTATTTTATATATATATATATATATATATATATAAACACCTATCGGGTACATTAGGAGGACAGTTTTTGTTCTTTTTCTTTGTCCAACTGTCGACTTAATGTACCAACTGTCGACCTAATGTAGGGGTCTCTATTATGACGAAATAAACTGTATTGTCAACTGTCGACCTAATGTACCCGTTAGTCAAATATATTTAACGATAGCGGTGTGCACGTATGAACTGTTCTGTTGAACAAATTTAAATTCAGATATGTGAACAAATATGATGGAACAGATGTAGCAGGTCACTAGGTACATTCACAAGCAATCGGCTCCCATATATATGTGTGTGTGTGCGTGTGTGTGTGTACATACATATGTGCGTATGCAAAGAAAAACATATTTAAACATATTTAAATGCATTGTAGCAAGTAAGTTTGATGTCACATTTGTGACCAGGCACCACAAAACCTCCAAAAAGTCGCACCGTGTGATTTTCAGTTAAAGCTCAATCAAGGTATTTTTGGTTGGCATTGCCAAATTTCATTTTTCGGTATTTCCTGAAAGAGTATACTTTTTTCTAAGTAATTTAAAATTTTGGAGGCAACACACAATTTAAAAATTGTATTTTGACAGTTTTTTAAATAGACCTGTATTTGTCTTCTCTGGATTTTATTATATTACTTTTCTTTTTTACGACCCTGAATACTTGTCTCATTTTGATCTCACATAACTTTAACATAGAGTAGGTTTTTGCGTTGAAACTTGTCAACTATAAAGAACCGGATGTGCCTAATTATTATACCAGTTTTTAGGACAATCCAATAATCTCTTCATAGAAATTTCTATTGAGTTCTAATCTTCATTTTGTCACCTTAGCTCAAGACTTTGCCAGTCAGAGTGCTTCAATAGACTGCAAACTTTAAACCCTTATTTCTCAGACACTCAAGTAACATTTTGTGGAACTGGGCATTCTACTCTTTGTACACTGAGTTAGGAACATCCAATGCTAGTGAGTTATATATCATTTTAAAGCTGAGAATCTCCTCTTTCAGAATCAGGCATTAACTAAAAATTCATATCTGGCGACTTTTTGGTGGTTTTGTGGTGCCTGGTCACATTTTCTAAAATTTTCGACGTTTCCGGGCGTCTTCTTCAGGAGAACGATAAATGGCTACAATGCATTAACTGTGTCTTTGTCTTTATATATATATATATATATATATATATATATATATATAATGTTAAAGGAAATGAGAGAATAATGGTTGCGTACCTTAAATCAAAGTTCCCCAGAGCTGTCCTCCCTTTTTGAATTTTTTGCAAAGGCTGAAAAAATGTGTCCGCCGGGAATCGAACCCGGGTCGTTGGCTTAGAACGCCAATGCCTTAACCACCTATATATACATGTATATATATTAGGAATGAAAAGTCCGTATACAATGAAAGATTCGAATTTTCGGTCATAGGCCTTCATCAGGAAATGATGAAATTTATTAGATAGTTACACACAAGAGCAGAAGCGCAAAAAGGGAGAAAGCTCCATGGACACTCGCGCAACCATGGTAAAGAAAGCTGAGAGGAGAGAGAGAAACACGTCACAAATAAAAAAAGGAAAAAGCGAGAAGCGCAGAGTGTTCAGAAATCCAAGCATACTAGCGTAACCAAGGAGTAAAGAAAGAAGAAAAGAAGGGAGGAAAGGGAGAGAGGATGACGTAATAAAACGTCACAAAGAAACCAAGGGAAGGTGAAAGAGAGGAAAAGGGACAAGGGAGGAAAAAGGGAGAGAGAGAGAGGGGGGGGGGGGGGAGGGGGAAGAAAAGAGGAAAAGTAAAAAGGTGGAAAGGACAAAAAGAAAGTCTCGAAAGGGTTCCCAGGTGGAAAATCATCACGTCTCTTCCTGGATAGATCATCGCCATTGCACTTGATGGCGCCGATCACTTTGAAGTCTTCCACTGAGTGGTCGGGGAGGTTGAAATGACGTGCAACAGGCAAGCCACTGGTGTTCAGACGTATGGAACGTAGATGTTCAGTAACCCGGTCCGCTAGACGTCGTTTGGTTTCCCCAATGAGGTACAAGACAAGCCTAGTACCTCCTTGGTTTCCCCCACATACAGCAGATTGCAGGCCTTGCAACATATCACGTTGATAACATTCTCCGCCGTGCATGTAAAATTATCATGGATGGTGAAATTACCCTCAGTGCCACTGATGTTACGTTCTGTCGAAAGACGGGAGCATGTCTTACATCGTGGGCGGAGGCAAGGACGGGAATCTAGGTCTCTGTCAGCAGGTTGGACTCTGATGTGGTTTGAATGGACCAAGGTTGATCTCAGGCTCTTGTCCTTCCTGAACGCTGTCAGAGGGGTTGAGGGGTTGTCACTCAGCAACTTGAAATTGTTCTTGATGGTGGACGCGAGTCTAGCATTCGGCTCATTTTACGTTAACACCAGAGGAACGCGGGATGATGCCCTCTTTTCACTCCGTCTAAGAGCCTCTATCCGAGTAACTCCCCTTATAAAAAAATACCATGGTAATACGTATTTCATGGTATTACCGCCATAATACCACGAAAACATGGTAAATCCGTGGTACACATCGTATTGCCACAGTATTACTACGAAAAACATTGTATATTCATAGTATTTGCATCGTGTACCATGAAAAGCATGGTACATTCATAGTATGTTTTCATCTTGACAATGGGTAACGCGGTAAATTCATGGTACTTTCACAGTAATACCGTCCCAATTTACCGCGGTATTACCATGGTATTTTTTGTAAGGGTCTAGCAGATTTCTTGGCGGCGCTCTCAACCATGTTGACAGGATACCCCCGGTCGATGAAGAACGACGACATTTCGGCGGAACGGGCCTGGAAATCGTTCTCCTTACTGATCTCTACCATGGTTGCGCTGGTATCCATGGAGCTTTTGCGTTGGTTTTTTTTTCGCTTCACGTTTTTTTGTGTACCTATCTAATAAATTTCATCATTTCCTGATGAAGGCCTATGGCCGAAAATTCTAATCTTTTCATCGTATACGGACTTTTCATTCTTATTTTGTCTATAGCTTTGCAAGTCCGAGGTAGAACAATTTTTGTAATATATTTTTTAAATATATATATATATATAATTGTAAGGAAATAACATATATATATATGCATGTGTGGGTGTATGTGTGTGTGTGTGTGTGTTGCTAGGTTTTTTTATTCTTGAGAAAATGAATTGAAATATAAATTTCTAATAATCTTATAACCATATTTTTTATTCTTAAACTATTGAATGCAGTTTACAGCTACTGGTATGGTCGGGTTCTCCAATAGCTGTCCGACAAATACGTCTCTGACCCCGTACACGAACCCATCGCTCTTCACTGAAGAAGATACGAATGCTGTAGTCGCTGTGTTGGGATCTGCAGTGGACCTTAGTATTGGCAATCCAGGACTATTTTATCAGGTTTGAATATAGTAAAAGAACACACATTAAAAAAAAAAAAATTAATAATAATTTTTAAAAAGAATACCTACAGTAACTTTCAAGTTTACAACATTACGGTGTGAAATCTTTTGTTATTAGTATATATCATAGCCTTACTTCAAATGTATGACTGATCTATTTTGAATCAATTATATATCTTACGGTAAATTAATGATCACATGTTTTAAAAGAAGGCTCGGTTAGATGATCTCTACAAAAAGCACCCCTTTAGTCCACACGCTAAATGGCGTGAATGTCATATTGCAGTATGTTGATCCACTACTTAAATTATATTTATAAACTATTTTTTTATAGCTTCAAGATGAATATAACATTTTAGGCAGCGATACAACATCCCTTATTGAGGACGTAGAAAACAGACTACAAATGGCAGAGACTGAGCTAAATCAAACAACACCAAAAGTAGCATTAAAAATCACGTGGGCGGGAATCCAACCCCCTGGATCAGAAGCTGGAGAAGAGGTACGAAGCGATAAATCATTATACTAAAATCTATATTTCAATAATAAGTATATTGCATGCAGCAACGTATCCCCTTTTCGAAATGCCTACGTAGTCCAGCATTGCGTTGTTAACTAAGTGATATATGACATTGGAATTTTCCCTCAAACGTTTACGTTTCAATCATGTGATCAATCAGCACATGAATGAAATAATGCATATGTACTTCAGTTGGCCTATAACATAAGTGACATATGTTCTGTAACATATGCTCTGTATGTACGAATCACATATCTTAATTATAACAGAAATATAAGCATGTTTGTCATCAACATTGTGTAGAATATTCAAAGTTCGCGAAATCTGAAACCTTAAATATGGTCTTGTATATAATAATATTCACTGATAAATTACTAAAATGCGTGTATGCCAGTGGCGTATCTAGCGATTATGGCGCCCGGGGCAGACAATGAGTTGCGCCACCCCCCCCCCCCCCCCCCTCAACCTGCTCAAACTTATCTATGTTATAGTACAAGTGAAGGAGCAAATCGACCAAGCGGTAGATTTCTTGCATTTTTAACCCATCAAAACGCAATTTCTTGTGCATTTTACCCATGAATGAATGAAGATATTGTCAGTTACCGAGATTACGTTTTTATGTATTAAGTGCATTTACAAATATCTCCCCGAACAGTTTTTTAATCTGTTTGATTTCAATTCTAATTGTCATAGTTATCCAGCAAGATCCTTGAGAGACATCCATATTCCGAGACAAAGAACAACTGCGTTTCAACAAAATATTTATTTTTCTCGTCCCAAACTCTGGAGCAACTTAAATGACTCTATTAAATGATGCTTTGCACTCCATATATTTACTCGTACTGTAAAAAAAATTGTACTCCGTACAATATCGTCAGTAGCACATGTTGCAGATTTTTCTTCTTTTTTTTTGTTGAATCTTTTAGATTTTTGTTGGTATGTTATAAGTGTTGCATAAAATTATACAACAGTTTGTATTCCTTCCATCATGTTTTTTTTTTCTTTTGTGTGTGTGTGTGTGTGTGTGTGTAAATTTCAAATCGTATTTGATTAAGAGAAGGAAATAAATGTATTTTGAATCTGAATCTGAATCTGATTTCGGGTGAATGTTAGTGTATTGATGTTAGTCTATCCCGATGGCTCCCCACGCAACAGTCTCGGGGCTTCGCGTGGAGATGGCAAAGGGTGTCATTGTGTGTGGAATACACATAATCCTCATAGGTGTTTGCACGCGCTATAGTGTATAATGCACGCTGCCCTTGTCGGGAGTTTATATCCCTGGCCCGGCATATATATATATATAAAATATATAATTTATTTTTTACCTCTCATTTGTAAAATATTTCACTTCAGGGGATGAATTCTTCACAGCACATAAGTATTGCTTATATATTGCTATTTATCAACAAAAATCCAAGATAACTTACGAAAAGCTTTTGAGGGAGTACTAAAACTACTAAACATTTCCTTTAAATCACATGTAGATTGGACATCATAATGTGCCTTAAAATATTGTCGATATTATTAACGTTATAAAATAAGTATTAGACAAGCTGTGCACAAATGTGTTCGGTTGGTTTGTTTGTGTGGTTGCTTGCAAATTTGTATTATTCACGGAATGATATTATATAAGTTACAGCAGTTTTCTTTCTTTTTTCCTGTTTAGACGAATACTTATCAAGCTGTGGTATTTACTGACTGTGAAAAGACCGGTGTACTAATGAACTACGAAGAGGGAAGTCTTCTCTGGAACACTACGTCGAAATCATTACCAGCAAGGGTCGGATACAATATCCATGAAGAAATATTGAATCTGTATGAATCCGATGATCAGACGACTATTGCTGCTAGTTACAGACGAGACATGGTAACTGGAAATACGGGTCTCAAGGTACTGAGTTTTTGTGGTTTTGATATGTAATCGATTTTATTAATTTTGGGGAGGACAATCATTATTGTTTGAACTCTTCAGATAAACCATAGTCATAATGCTATACAGGTAATCAAATCCTGACTGATTTGACCTCCTTCCAGTTTTGCTTGTAATTTCCACAACTAATAAACGCACAACACATGATTGTGACATTTTTAATTTGGAGTCGGTTATTTATCACTGTAAAGGGAAGATATTTACATTTATCTATAGGACAATTTGCAAAAATAAATAAATTATTATTCAAATAGTAATTTACTTGATGGTAAAACCGTATGTATAATTTTTTGTTAGTGCAAATTTCATATAAGATGGAACTTATTTTATGGGAGATGGCGCCCATTTCAATTCAGCGACCCAGCGGCGCCTTCGACGCTTTTGAAAATAGGCGCCCCACGCCTATCCCATGACTCAGCAACTGGTTGTTCAAGATACAAAAAGTAACGAATGGCCAGCCCAATCATGTCAATGCAAGTAAAAGCTTAAGCTAGCAGGAGAGTAGCCTTTAAAATTTCAAGCAAAAGGTCATGGAAGAAAACAAGTTTTTGTTTAATTTGTAAACAAATCTTTCGGCATATTACTCCCAGTGTTAAAGATCGTATGCTCGATCTGTAATGAAAAACACAAGTCAGAAAAAATTGGAACCAGCGGGATTCGAACCTGTCATCTACTGCTTTCCGGGCAGCGACTTAACCACCAGGCTATTTTGGTTCACAGGTTCGAATCCCGCTGGTTCCAATTTTTTCTGACTTGTGTTTTTCATTACAGATCGAGCATACGATCTTTAACACTGGGAGTAATATGCCGAAAGATTTGTTTACAAAATAAAAATTCCTCCCCAGTCAAGCTTCTTCGTTTACTAACCAATGTCTACGGCGGACCGTTTGAATATTAATGAGTCAGAAAGAAGAGGATCTTGGGTATTTGATTCTAGTTCATCGTGACTTGGCCGTGAACCAGAATAGCCTGGTGGTTAAGTCGCTGCCCGGCAAGCAGTAGATGACAGGTTCGAATCCCGCTGGTTCCAATTTTTTCTGACTTGTGTTTTTCATTACAGATCGAGCATACGATCTTTAACAGTGGGAGTAATATGCCGAAAGATTTGTTTACAAATTAAAAATTCCTCCCCAGTCAAGCTTCTTCGTTTACTAAAGTTTTTGTTTCTTCTTTCAAGCAATTACCTGGTTGGGATATCTGAACATGAAAGCAAAAGATTAGAAAACGAGGTTTTACTAGACTAAATACAAGTATGACCCATTGTCCCTTCATGACATGGAGCTATTATTTGCCTAATCCTCAATTCGGGGAAGCGTCGGTTAATAAATATTTGATATGTCATTACATCATATTGGTATCCTCAGGGCAGAGATATCTATCGACTGGACCTTAATAATGCTGCGTTCGTCAACCAGTATTTTGAATGCTTGGAATGGTACCATAATGACCTCAGCAACAACTACTCAATTACCAGTCTTCCTCCCTGTCCTTGTTCGAGACAGCATGCAAAGAGAGACACAAACTTCAAGAAGTGTGTATTACCAAGGAGTGACGATACAGATTTTAGTAGTTCCAATTACAGTAAGTTGGATATATCAAATGTTGACCAGGCACCACAAAACCACCAAAAAGTCGCACTGCGTGATTTTCAGTTACAGCCCAATAAAGGTGTTTTTGGTTGCATTGTTCAAATTTTAGTTTTGGGTAATTTCTGAAAGAGTTAATTTTTAATTAAAAATGTTGGAGGCAAACAATCTGAAAGTGGTATTTAGGACAGTTTTCAGTAGACCCATGTTTGTCTTCTGTAGATTTTGTATTAGTTTTCTTTTTTACGACCTTAAATACCTGTCTCACTTTGATCTCCATAACTTTAAAATAGAATAATTTCTTGTATTGATATTGGTTTACTAAGATGAGCAGGACGTATTTAATCAGTATGGTAAGTTTTAGGAAATTTAATAACCCCTAATAGAAATTTCTACTGAGTTCTTATCCTCCTTTAGTCACCCTTGCACAATAACTCGCAAGTCAGTGTGCTTCAATAGACTGCACACTTTAAAGCCTTATTTATCAAGTAACATTATGTGGGACCGGGCGTTCTACTCTTTGTAAAGTAGGTTAGGAACATCCAATGAGTATATCATTTTAATGCTGAGAATCTCCTCTTTCAAAATCAGACCATAACTAAAATTTCATATCTGGCCACTTGTTGGTGGTTTTGTTGTGCCTGGTCTAAACAAAGAATAGTGTGTGCAATCTCTGTTGCTATATCGTCCGTCAAATTCAAACACTCTTAAAAATGTGTGTATATTATTTTCCTTAAATAAGCATGGTAATTTGAATATGTTTGACATAAATATAGAGATCATGTTTTGATTGGCTATGAACATTCCCTATTTGCGTTCTGCGTAAGATATGGTATAAAAAGCATAACTACTCATCGCAATATAACCCATCCTTTCTTTATTTACTTTAAAAGAAAAAAAAACATTCTAGGAACTATTCTTAATTCCTAAAATCCCAAATGTACGTTATATATTTTTTTCAAATATTGAAAAACTAGAAAACCACGATTAGTGATATTTGTTGTAGAGAAATTTGTCTCGCTATTATCTACACCTTCCCCTTCTCTCTCCCTCTCTTTCTATCCCAGATTCAGTGAAGTGTTATCAGCCGACGGAAATGGTTAACAATGGTGGATACCGCTGCACTTATAGAGCAGGTGCCCTGAGACCTGGTTATGAGAGTTTATGGGAGTCCAGCAATTTCCAGTCAATCTTAATAAACACAAATACAAATGACAATTTGTATAACGAATGGAAAAGTAAGTTCCATATTTCTAAATTCTCATGTAAATGAGAAAAGGCTATACCAGTAGTAAACACATTCCAAAAGATATAAATATCCAAATATTCCATAATATTTGTTTTGTATTTCATGTTTGTACACTACTAATCAAAGTTATTTGAACATATCTAAAAACAATAATAATAATAGTTTTCATCCCATCTAGTTCTTTATATACCACATTTTCTGGCATTTATCTAGCATTGCGTTCATGTGTTTCCGGGGAGTTTCTTGAACTTGTCTTCGGGGGGGGGGGGGGGGCACAATCGTCCGAGCCTATAGTGATCCGGAAGAAACAAATCCATGCCCTAATTTGTGTCGGATGGGTAGAACGTCAGATGTTCCTTTAATCTTTTAATTATTTGCAAATTATGATTTTGAAATAATTTCTATTTTTATCCATAATAGTTTCGTCGGAAGAGCACGACGACGTAGTCACAGCTGTTCGCAAGCGAGCGAACAGTTAAAAGTATTTGGACAGCTTTAATGTTGTTATATTTCATTCATAAATTCATTGATTTGCTGCATGTTTGAAGATATTACAGATTTCATTTCAGTTCATAACATAACATAAGTTTGGCGTTCAACCTCGTTTGGCTTGATACGTGCCTCGATATTAGCATTACTTATCTTTTTACGGCTTTGTTTCGAAACATCTACTTTATTGTCTTGCGAGGTCGCGTCAGACCGAGGGAGAATTTCTTTTAGAAAAGTTACTCTCTTTTAGCAGGTTTTAAGACCATCTTGGTATTTGCTTCGTAATAATTGCTTTATAATGATTGCAATATCAGTTATCATTTGTTTCCATGTTTGGAAATCTTTAATGGCGTGGGGGGGGGGGGGGAATTGCCCCCTTGCCTCTCTTCAAACACTGTAGTGATGTGTTTTTACATAATTTTTTTTATAACATCAAAGTTGTTCCAGCATTCTGAAGTGATTCCCTGTGATTTTTTTTCATTTGTCTCTGTGAGTTATTACGTGTTAACTCATTGGCTATGGGAACCGGGTTGTCCTTGTTTCAAGTCGATGGGAAAGAGAGAATTCAGTAGTCAACGTCTTAATCCAGTAATCCTATTTTTTTTTTTTTTTTGTTGATCAGGATAAAATTCTTGATCATTCCATTTTTCTCTCCCTCTGAGTAACTCTGTTTTATGCAAGTTGTCCTTCTCTCATTTTGTGGATACTTTTAGAATACCTCTTAGCAGGTTTAGGGGACACCTTCTTGATCCTTTTACCCATTGCTTTTGGCATATTCTCTGTAACAACACTATAAAAGACCCTTCAGAACCTTATAAACCAACATCCATGCTTGATTGTGGACGACAGTTGATAGACATTCTTCAAAACGCCTCGCACCAATAAGCCTGTTCTGGATAGTTCACTGTTCAATTGATGAATTCATTAGGTTCCTTTTCAGAGTAGCTTTTGAAGGGGGTCTTTGGAGGGTCAGAGCTGTCTTCAGGTTCCACCGCTCTATAACCGATTTGTCTTTGCTACTCTTTCGAAGAAAGGATACATTTTTTTTTTTTTCTGATGAATTGGTAAAGAGAGACAATGTCTTAATGTATCCATAGTGTGAAAATGATAGGGGGTCACTCCGAAGGTCCTAGAACCAGGACATGGATTTGATCTACCATACTTGACTGTCAGTCCAAGGGTTGAGGGTTCAAATATTAGCGCGGCAATAACATCTATTTGCAATACATTAATCAACGTTTGCAAATCTCCAGTCAGGTGTTAAATGGGTACCTGGCAGGATTTATTCCTTGAAATGCTCCGTGTACTGCTACCGAGGTAATAACATCCAAACCGTTTGGCGGCGCAAAGGGACGTTATATCATAACGTGATATGCGCTATACAAGAACGGTTAATTATTATTATTAATATTATTGTAATGATAATACGTCTCAAACCGCTCCAAAAAAAAAATAGTATATTGATGTAATGGCATAAAGATATCAACTTAAATTTTATGCGGGGTGCTGGAAATAGAAATTATTGAAAGAAAATTGACTAAAAATGTCACCATCCACCACAAAACGACCAATAAGTCGCAATGGGAGTTTCAGAGTAAACAGGGGAAAATGGTGGTTTGGTGTGGATTTTTTTATTTTAAGTTTTCTGTATTTTCTGAAAGTATATTTATTAATCTACCATCTGACAAAATTTCAGGGTAAAATATTATGTTGAAATATGTTTTTACTCTCATTCAAAATGACCATGCTTTCCTGGACATTCAAACTTTGTGTGTCAACTTGCTGGGATTGTAGTTCACATAACTTTTCTGCTATAGCTTAGAAACAATGCACGGTCTGATATTCAAAATCTAAAGAAACAAAGAAATATATCTATTCTAAAGGAATGAAAAGTTTTAACCCAATCCAATTACTACATCACTGTGTATGCTAGGGAGATTTGACTTAGCCTTTTGTGCGACAATAGGACACAGATTGGGCGCTCTTAAATGGTCACTCTTCCTTTAGAGCCTCTTTCTCTATAATTTGGTCATTAGCCTGCCTGACACGTTGACATTCTCATTGTAATTTACAAGGGTTTGCTTAGTCCATACAAGGCAAGCTTTCAAACTGTGTTGAAATTTTAAAAAGTCAAATTTCCGACTTATTGGTCGTTTGGTGGTGGAGGGTCTCAAATTGACATTACAATGACCCAAGGTTTTTGTTTATACCCTTTTACATGGCTGAACGACAGGAAACTGTCGATAAACAAACCAAATAAACATATTGATAAACCAAAATTTAATTTGGTAATTTCTAGCAGGTGTTTTAATAACTTTGACCAGTAATGTATATAGCTTACAAAAACAACTTCGGCATCTATCGTGGAAATTATAATAATACATTGTTTACTGTATATAGCGCATATAATAAACATCCAATTCTCTATGCGCTGTTTGATCATTATTGACATTGGAGTTGTCAATGCTGTTCATTTCCTATAGGCGCCACTATTTTCGGGCGCAGGCGTCGGCGTCGTCAAAATCACGCTGTAATCACAATAACTTTCAATGAATTTTAGGTAGAGTCACCAAATTCATACCACGGATATATCTCTTAAAGACGCAGGTCAAGATTGAAAATGAGATGAATCTGAAAAAGGTCAAAGATCAAAAGCTCAATTAATTTTCTACAAAAAGCACTGTAATCACAATAACTTCCTATGGGTATGAGGTAGAATCACCAAATTCATACATGTACATCTCTTAAAGGCTCAGGTATAGTTCGAAAATGTATCGAATCTGACCAAGGTCAAAGGTCAAAAGGTCAATGAACTTTCTACAAAAAGTACTGTAATCACAATAACTTTCTATGCCATGGATATGAGGTAAAATCACCAAATTCATACCATAGGTACATCTCTTAAAGGCGCAGGTCAGGTTTAAAAAAATGTGTTGAATCTAACCAAGGTCAAAGGTCAAAAAGGTCAATGAACTTTCTAGAAAAAGCACTGTAATCACATATGGATATGAGGTAGAATCATTAAATTCATACCACAGGTACATCTCTTAAAGGCTCAAGTCAAGTTCGAAAATGAATTGAATCTGACCAAGGTAAAAGGTCAATAAACTTTCTATAAGAAACGATAAATAATGATAATAATTCAATATTTATATACCGCCTATTAAAAATTTCTCTAAGCGCTTTACAGTACACAGCATAACTACCTAACTTAACTAACATAACTATCGACTTAACTAACTTAAAACTTCATTACTGTTTACGGAAAAGATAGGTCTTAAGTGCTACTTTGAAGGAACTGAGAGAAGAATGACTTCTTAAGCTAAGGAGAAGTGAGTTCCAGAGTGTAGGAGCCACAACTGAGAAGGCTCTGTCACCGTGTGTATGAGAGGCTGTCTTGGGTACTTCCAGAAGATTCTTATCGAGAACCGAGAAGGTTGCTAGGGGTTGATCATGCTCGCGATGTATGAGGGGGACTTCCCCTAAATGTAGTAACAAGGATGTTGAAGAGAATGCGCTTCTCTACGGGTAACCAATGCAGCTGCTGGAGGATTTCAGATATGTCCTGTTTCCTGGGGACTTTATGGACAATCCTGGCTGCAGTGTTCTGGATTCTCTGTAGTTGAGCGATGAGAGATTGCGGAAGTCCATAGAGGAGACTTTTGCTGTTGTCAAGCTTACTGATAATAAAGGCATGGACCAAGGCCAAAGTTGCTTGAGTCGTGAGGTATTGTCTGATCTGTCCTATTCTTCGGATGGCATTCGTGGCAGAACGACAGATTGAGGCGACGTGTTCTCTCATCGTGAGATGGCGATCCATGATGCATCCAAAGTTTCCGGCATGGGAGGAATCATTGATTCCAGGACCAGGTTTCCAATATCAATAGACAAGGATTCAGGTGAGGGACGAAAACGTGATGAGAAATGAATGACGTCTGTTTTGGATTCATTCATCGCGAGCATGTTTTTGTGAGACCAAGCTTTGATGTCTGCAAGCCCTGTCAGTTGGTTGGAAAGTGAGATATAGCTGGGTGTCGTCGGCGTACATCATCACATCCAGTCCATGTGCTTTTACAATATCATATATTGGTGCACTGTAGAGTGTGAAGGTAAGTGGACCAATCACAGATCCTTGGGCCACGCCACACGTATCACTGTAGACGCCTGAGGAAGAATCGTTTATCAACACTACATGGGACCTGTCTTCCACGTATGACTGGAAGTGACTGGAACCAACTCAGGAATGTGCCACGAAAACCATAGCGTTCTGCCAATCTATTGCATTTTCTCATTGTCTCATTTTCCATTGATAAGATTATGTAACATCATCATTATTGCTTAGTATTGTATAATAAAGCTCCCAGAACAAAGTTCACATTCTCATTCGCATAGCGAGATGCAGGTGAGACAACGCTTGGCGTTTGCCTTGTTGTAAATTATTATTATTCCTAATCATATTTACTCAAATCATTCGCTTGGATCCAGCTAAGGCACGCGACTTGTCATTGTTCGAAAACTCAGTTTCCCCCGGCAAAAAAAAATAGTTAATACAGATTTGTCATCTGTCCATTAACCTGTTATTAAATTATCAGATATCCATTGGCCTGATACAAGGAAGATCCGGTTCCCGTAAGCAAGGGGTTAGTGAATCTGCTGTTGCCGCCCAATTGTCCTAAGCCAGGGAACCGAGTTCGATCCCCAGTGGCCATGCTAACTTTATTGTACATACAGTATCATCTTTTGGTAATAAACTTTAAGATTTCATTACTTAAACAACGGTTAGTAGATTCTTACCAATGCAAGAGGAAATGACTGAAAGCTCTCTTGAGTTCAGATGCATAAAGATATACTATGTTATATACTCAATTTTGTAGATCAAGACGTTATACCTAGACAAATGTGTTGTGAAAGAGCCACAGTGAGTCTAGAATTCTGTGACCTGTATGAAGAGCGACGTCCACCAGCCACATGCGAGGGATATGAGTCGCCCACAGGTGGTGAGTTTCCGTACAATAATAAAGTTTAGGTAAAGTAAGCTAATGTTGTCCGTGTGTTCAATGTTTACCTGAGTTACAATCTTCATATATTTGCACACGTTTTCTTGCTTGGGAAAGGTTATTTAATTTTGGTTAGTTTGCATTGTGTGCCTGTGTGTGGGGATGGGGGCGGGGGTGGGAGATACGGGTTCTAGCTTAAAGGAGAATTAACACCAGAATATGTAAATGCACTTACATGTATATTCAAAGATGTATTATAATTATTCTTAATCATTGACCTGCATCACTTTAGAAATAAAATATCAGGAAAGGGTTTAAATCAAGACATTCTAGCTCACGGTATCATCTGCTAACACGTTACATGGGGGCTGCCATTTTCTTGATGACATGCAGTTGTACATGAACCATTGGAAACCGCTCCAGTCAGGAAGATAATTTCAATCATCGAGCAAACTTGCTTCTCTTCATTATAAAAAAAGAAATCCCCATATATGATCGAAAATACTTAACAGGTGTATACATATTATATTCTGAAATTTGAAATTTATAAATTTCTCTTTAAATTATCTGGTTTTGCTAACTAGAAATCGATTTTTGGGGTTTGCCTGGCAGAGCAGAACATAATTTATACAACGCGCATTCTGACTTTTGAATTCCATTATCTCAAAGCAGGTGAATGCATAGTTTGTCACTATTGGCGCTCGGGAAAGTCATCATCTGTTTTGCACGTGTGTGTATAGAGTATAGTGTATGTTGGCGTTCTTGGGATTTTAGGTGCCTATATATAGCCAAGTATATAAATTATTTTTTGCCTCTATTTTTGGTTAATATTAAACTTTAGGAAGCGAAATCTCCACAGAATCTTTGTATTGCTAGTATCTTGTTATTTATCAACAAAAATCCAAGCAATCTGACAAAGGTTTTTGAGGGCTTACCAAAACTCGTCATTACCTTTAATCAGTTAATGTATAAATACCGGGAAATACAGCAACAACCAAAAAATGTGTAGATACGAAGAAGGCCGTTACAACCTGTTTTTAATGGCTAGGTTTGTTGAATTTAGATGGAAAATGGCGTTCATATACTTTTAATCCCTTTGTTGTTCTGTTCTTTTGGGGGTTTGAGTTAAGGGAACTGGAAGTCTATATGCAAGATGGAAAACGCAGTCATGACTAAGGTTTCTGACAGAATATTTCATATATTCGACATGCTGTCAATTCAATTAAAGTTGATTAAGTCGTATTCCGTTTCTCCTCACAAACTTTTAAAAGGTATTAAACTTAACCCGATGACTACTAAATTATATTATTCCCGTAGGCTCATTACAAGGAACACCCGGTTCCAGTTGGCAAAGGGTTAATAAACCAAGTTTGCCCAAGTAGAAGCAAACATTTCAGAGAAGCAAGTGTATGTGTTCTAGATAAATTGAACCAAGAATTAGAAAATTATGAACAATTGAATACTCCAGTAAAGCGGAACAGATACTTTTGCTTAGATACCTAATAAGGAAAATTTAAATTTGCATGTTGACTCCATTATAAATAAGCTTATTATGAGCTTCATTGGGTTATGTTGTCAATTCATATTTTTCATTTCACTGTTTTTCACTTAATTTTATGGTTTTTATATTTGAATAATAAATTAAAATCAAATCTGATGGACACAGACACACACCCACGCTTGCACTTACAGAGTAACGGCCATGATCGCAGAAAAAAGTCTGTAGTGTCTGGTTTAAGATACATTTAATATGCAGGCGCCGGGAGCCAAATTAACACAGGATATGTTTGTGATTTTTACTTTCAATCATAAATAACTAAGTTTTACCTTTATAATTGAAGTATATTTGATTGTCTTATATATTTTTGTTTTCAGGTGGGGGCCTTGGTGACCCTCACTTTTACACCCTGGATGGTGGGAAATATACCTTCAATGGGCTGGGAGAGTATATCATGTTGGGATACAGCAATGGTGATCCGTTTGTTCTCCAAGCTCGAACTGGAAAGGCATTTAGGGATGGTGTTTCTCTAGACACTGGAACAGTCTTTGCTGGGTTTGCTGCTTCACAAGGCATTACAAATGTAATAATTATGTGTGGTTTTTCCAATTGTTTTGGGAAAGGTTTATAAAACTGTTTGTGTACTTATATGTCTACAGTGTGAGTCAATAAAAAGGAAACCCATATTCAAGCCCCAATACCATTTTTTTAAAAACCCAAATTAAATCGCTGAAATGTATTATAGTGATAATGATAGCTGATAATTTATCCTTCAATTTAATTGGCTCCTCACCAACATGAGATCAAGGATTCTTGCATTTCCATGATTTATTAAAAGCTTCCTGATCGTCCCAATTCTGTTACCAGAAATACTAGTTGCTCTGTTGTTAACTGCATGGTCAAGTAGGTTAATGAAAACGTACCTCATTATCAAACAGCCTGTAACATTCTGTACTCACCATTCCATTCTGTTGACGATCAGCCATGCATGAAGTCGTTTGTCTTGTTTGCTTCTTGATATGGACAGGCAGCCAGTGTAAACGAATTCGTTTAATAAACCATGAAAATGCAAGCCTCCCTTTACACCAACAGAGCTTTGTCATCCCTGGCTCATTTTCCCCGATTGAGGTGTCATATGAAAGGGCAGAAAATGTGATCATCTCTTTGAAATTCAGATATCATAATTGTGGTATAATATATAATGAAACATCGATAAATCTCGGTTTCGTTTTTTTTTTCTGGGACGCACTGTATATAAATATATATATATATATATATAGCTGGAAAAACTTATTAGACCACCTTTTAATGACCTATATGGCAATTTCCAGCTATATCAGTAACTTATTTTTGAAATTACATTAAAACAAAATTATTTTTGAAATGATTTCTACTTGGGCACCCCAATGGAAAAAAAGTTCAGAACAACTAACAGATTGTAAAGATCCGACAGGTTAACTTTCATGAGGGATATTCTCCAGGGGTAGCAGTTTTGGAAAAAAATGTCCTGACAGAAGTGGTCTGGGGATAATAGTCCAGGGGTATGTCTGATTGTCTGGTAAAGCCATGTTCACTCCTCTGAGGGCAGTTTGTTCAGTTCTTGGTGGAAAATTGCTAAATTTGATGATAGCAGCCATGAATTGTGGCATGCTTTCCACAAGGTGTTTCATTTTTTTTGCTCCTCACTGCAGCTCATACGGCAAGAATGTTTCTTTGTTTCATATAATCAAATTTCTAATAGTACCTTTATTTTCTATGTCACACACGATGGTCTCAGTAGAATAATGAACAGACCATGGTGCTCAGACCAAGAGAGTTAACACTTGAAATGCATCCTCTCAGACATTTATAGTCTATCACGTGGTACAAAAACTCTTTCTCACAGAAAAAAAAAAGAGTGTGGTAGTCTGGGGACATTTGTCCGGGACAATTTGTTCCGGCTGTAGTCGTCATAGTGGTAACTGGGGTAATTGTCATAGCGGTAATTGTTCTATTGAGTAGTAGTTCATTAATCATGAATTAGCTGTTGATAATCACTTTCCTATTTCCATAGACAATGGACTTAACACTACTCATATACCCACAAATGGACCTGGTCTAATAATTTTTCCAGGGCTGTATATATTTTATATTTATATATATATATATATATATATATATATATATAGTTTGTTCCTAGTGCTTTAGTCTCGCTACCACTGGTTTCACGCAACGGCGTTCATCAGGCGAATGACTGGGCATAGTTAGATCCGCATGGGACGATGTGGTTTGATACGGTCGAGTGGTTTCGGGGTGTGATGGCGGCATTTAGAGATATCGAGTGGTTTCGGGGTGTGATGGCGGCATTTAGAGATAATCTCTAAATGCCGCCATCACACCCCGAAACCACTCGACCGTATCAAACAACATAGTCCCATGCGGATCTAACTATGCCCAGTCATTCGCCTGATGAACGCCGTTGCGTGAAACCAGTGGTAGCGAGACTAAAGCACTAGGAACAAACTATATTGCTCTGCAGTACGCATTGAGCACTTTTTATGCTGACCTCGACAATGATATTATATATATATATATATATATATATATATATCTATATATATATATATATAGCGAGAGAGGTGTGGATGTGTGTACCGTTCGGTTGAACCATGTTAAATTTAGATATGTGAACAGATATTGATGGAACCGAATGAAGCAGGTCACTCTGTTCTCGGTTAATTTACAAGCTTTCGGCTCCTGGCCTTCAAATTTATTTGCTAAATCAAACAGAATCAAACAATAATAATAAGCAACTTAACAAAACTAAAGACAGCAGAACAGAATTATCATAAAGTTGGCAACATAGATTTATATATGTATAGATATA
This sequence comes from Heliocidaris erythrogramma, assembly GCA_025617745.1. NCBI lineage: Eukaryota > Metazoa > Echinodermata > Echinoidea > Camarodonta > Echinometridae > Heliocidaris > Heliocidaris erythrogramma. The sequence continues at coordinate 3,932,728 of CM046864.1, read as the reverse complement.
TATAATGAGATCATTGAACTTTCGTTTTTCACGACTTCATAACATATTTAATCAGAAAAAGGTTACAAAGAGATTAGATCAAATTTACAATCATTTACCATTTACATTTACAATCCAATAAGATGAAAATCGAAGAAATTCACAATGAGGCTTTGTTATGGTTGAGTTTAACATGTGATAAGTATATGAACAAATTTAATTGTGACGGAGCAGATCACTGAACCTTAAGCATGTTAAGCTTTCGTCCTCCCGGACTTCATAATATATTTAATTACAGTTACAGAGAGATTAAATCAAATTGAATCAGTGAGAAAGATCCTCCGGGCAAAAGCTTAAAGATAATTCAGGGTAAGTTGCAGTGTGTTTTTATTATTTGTGCTCATTTTATTGATTAAAAGGGTTTTGTATAATTGTGGAGTGGGTTAACTTTGAACAGTCTTTATGAATTGATACTAAGGATTTGCATTTTTCATTTACAATTAACGCAGGTGGAGCTTACTTTGAATGATAATAGAACGGAAATACTACTATCAGTCAACCAGACATCAATAAATATATCACGCCTTCAAACAGGTAAGCATGTAGTATGTACATGTAACATTTGTTGGTAGTTAAAGTAGGTATTCAAAGAAAATCACAAATATGGCAATTAATGTATCACTAGAAACTGGGAAGCTTACAGATGGCAATCGTATAAGTTTTATGTCAACTGCGTATCTGATGATTATAAAAACAACACAAATAAAAGCTCTTCTCAGCATCTGGAATATCCGAGGATTCGCCAGAAATATAGCGATGTTTTGATGTCGTCACACTCGGGATCAATTCTGCTTAAAGGTTGACTAAATTAGAGAGAAAATGGGTGTTCTTTCCATGTAATTTTGCCTTCTAATCACGAATCTGCCAATCGATTGTCCAAATTATGTCTCGTTTTGGCGAAAAAGGGGGAAAAGTAGAGGTTTTGGGACCGTTCCTTAAAACTCGTGAGCTGATTGGCTAACCCCCAAGTGACGTATGAAAAGTAAGAGGCACAAGATCTGCAGGCTGCAGCATATAATATTGTACACAGAATGCGGTATTTGACCCGTCTGTTCAACGGACAATTTATGAAAAAAGGAAATTAATCAATATAATCTTAGGAGTGAATAATCATTAGCAATATATTTTCTACAAGATCAGAAGACGCTTTTGCCCAAATATACAGCTCTTGTTTTGTTTTTTAGATTTTCTTTTGAACAATGTTTTCATCCATCTGAGCTTGCTGAACGAAAGTTTTGCATTGGTCATAAACGCGTGCACAGCCGTTTTATGCGTCTGTATGTACAATGTCCTACACATCAGATTCTAGTACGGCAGTGACTATGATCCCCTCGTACATAGCGACTGGTGAACGCTTTTGTTTTGTTTATTTCACTTACGGCTTTTTTTTTTTTTACTTCGCTTTACATAGTACGCTAGCACTGACTTAGATTTTTGCTGAATTCTAGTAACTTATATAGAGAGAGGAAAAGTGCCCGCGATCCCGAGTTGGAGAACTTTTCTGAGCCATGCAGATACGAACTCTGATTTATCAGATGATTTATCAGACCCCGAAGGCAAAGAAGCTCGAGTGGCAAGGGGAAATTCGACCATATTATAAGTAATTGAACCCCTCGCAGAATACGGTGAAGGGCCGTGGGTGAAGTAACTCCAGGGAGCTCCAACGCGTTGGAGCTCCCTGGAGTTACGGGTGAAGTAGACCGAAAATGCTGTCTCTCGTTCGTTAGGTGTCTTAGCTAACGAACGAGAGACAGAATTTTCGGTCTACGGGTGAAGCTGCTGCAGCTGCTGTGGTTGAAAAACAGATTGGAAGATTTTACTCCAAGTCTGATCTTTGGAATAGCTGAATCTTATAGTTAGCTTATCCTTCTCTTCATGCCAAATTCGGAATACAGGCCAGGATCCTCAAAATCATCTTCGGCAAAGTGATCGCTGCAGATTGTACTCCACTCACTTGGCCGGCCCTTGCCACTCTGCCCGCGTGAGCTCAGTTACATTTGCGAGCCACAATTTCCGTAGATTTTCATCTTTAGGAAAATGATGTAGGCTTACACCATCTTTAGGGGTCTTGCTACAGCCCGCAACTATACACCAATTAGGCATTATTGATGAAACTGTGTCCCAAAATCAAAGTTATTGTGAGGAATTAAACACATGAAAATACGCAATGCAAATGGTTGATGCGGTGAATATCATGCTCGGCACCGGGCTGGGCCTGCCGGGGGCCTCCGGGCGCGCACAGTATGGGTTAGTGGAATATTTTCCCTTACTTTTCATGCGTCACAGATCACGTGATCACGATGTCGCTTCGATGGGTTTTTTTTAGGGGGGGGGGGGCTTATGACTGTGTAAATCAGCAAAAATGTACTTTTCAAATGATTATAAAATATGACTGAATGCATAAAAAATTGTGTGGTGGATATTTTTTGGTTCCTGATGACACCTTCCTACGAAAAATGGGCAATTATTTTTTTTATTTTAGTGACCCTTTAAGCAGACGACGTCCTATAATGAATGAACGTAATTGCAATGCAATTATTTATCAAATTATAAAGAGTTTGGTGTATTTAAACATGACCTTATTTCACACCATTATAAAGGGAAAGTGAAACTGATTCTGATAGCTAAAACCGTTTGATTGTAAATACACAGGAGAAGGGTCAATGATCAATGAAATAAACCCCACTTTCAAATTGAAAAGCCCTCCGAATAATAGCAGGATGGTATTCGTTCCATCTTGAAACGCCGAACATGCCCCGGTGCAAGCAGCTGAAAATACAATGGCGTCTTATTTTGTTTACAAGTGACTGATTCCTTTATTTTTTTAACGCTGCATTTTTCATCAAAATAATACCATACACGAAGTTAAGAGTGAGGCAACAGACTAACATTAAGACTGACGCTAGTGAAGGAAGAGAAATAAGTGAAGAGGAGATGACAAAATAGGCTCTGAAAGATGTGTAAGATGTTATGGGACATCGTCTGCTTAGACAGGACTGGTCCATGGTGTGTCGTCACATATCTCAGCAGCGTTCGAGGAGCTCTTCAGCTGCTATATCGGCGGCTGTATTTTACCGTTTTATAATTGATAATAATCATTACTTCAAATGTTTCCAAGCGTTGAATTTGGATAACCTTGTTTAATTTATGCCATCTATGCAATAATAAGTATTAAGCCAATATTTAAAATCATTAAAGTTCTACTTTATGGTGCTTTATTCATACCGTAATATCACTAAAAATGCAATTAATTAAACAAAAATCGGGGTGTCCTTTCGACGTGAAAGTTATGTCACAAAAACAAAAGTTATTTAGATCTATATACATGTAAATGAAAATACTTGATAATATCAGAAAGTCATTTTGAATGATTGACCTGGCTACACCTTTATGCATTTTCTCTCTCTATATGAGAGGAGCTATGCGGTTAATAATCTTCTGTCTTTCCACGAATTCCTTTCGCTACATATTTTCATACAGATGGTTATGATTCTGCCGACCCAACTTTCGACTTATCGTATGCGGATGACGCAGCACCGGGTGAAATTAAAATTGACGTAATCTTCAACCTAGCTGTTAGACCTAGTTCGGCATTTACAGTGGCTTTTAGAAATGGAATTTTATCTGGAACCATGTTCATGCCACGTGTTTACACTACAGAAGGAATTGCAAGTGGTCTACTAGGTCGGTATTGAATACTTTTTGTCAGTACTTCATAACAGAACCAAGCAGCAGTTAGGGTTATATTATTATCATTACTTTAAATTAATTGTTATCGTTGTCATGATTATTATCATCATTATCACAGCATTTATTATAATGCAATGATTTATTTATGCATAATTGTAAACAAATGAGAGGGTATGATATGTGTATAGGCCATATGATTTATCTCATATAAATAAAACTAAAAAGAGTATTCGTGTAAAGGTGACAAGATATCACAATAGCAATGACCCAAGTGAAGGATTGCTGTTGAAGTGCCTTCGTATTCCAAATAAAACCAAATAATACTTTTAAGTCCAAATTTGGATGTATTGTGTGTGTGTGTGGTCATGTGTGTGTATGCATTTTTCAGCAAAATTGAGTAAATTATCATTTTGATGATTTCAAAACGTCATAGTACACTATCATTCTTTAATACTACGTAGTCAATCTTTATCAGTAACTTCCAGATAATGTTATGTTTATTCACAATGAAATCACATTACCGGTACTCAACTTTTTATTCAATTGCATTTTTAAAAAAATACTGTCTATTCAGAACTATCTTTGGGTTGTAAGAGCAATCTATCCGCCCCCACCCCCCGCTTTTTCTAGCATTGTTTACTGACAACTGAATTTTTATCTATTATATTGTAAATTATGTTTGCAGGTCTCACGAATGGTGATCAGTCCGATGATTTCCAGTACCGCAACGGGACAATCATCATGGATACACCTGAGAGAAACCTTACTGAGACAGACATATTTGGTTTCGGACAAAGTTGTGAGTTACCTTGCCTTCTTTTAAACATGTACAAGCCTAGTAGTGTCCTTTATGCAACGAAGATTATGTGCGGGTATGCATTAAGGGACAATTGCATTAGCAAGTTAAAGAGAGGGCAGTATTGTTAAATGGTTTGCATTAAACCTAGTGGCAGAGTGGGGCAGTTGAGAAAAGGCAAGCCATTTGAGATATTGGTTCGGAGGGGATACTTGTTCTAAACGCCTGACCCCCACCCCCCCCCCCCCCGAAAAAAAGTGACAAAGGAAAGAAACGTGCGATTCTGGTCGGTGATTTTATTCTTTCTTTATCAGAGAGATACACTATTGCAATAGTCAATTCTTGGTAGTATAATCGATAAGCTTTTGACTTGACAGGTTCTTCAAATGGAAATTAAATGTACGAACAATATTGTTACGATGAGATGTACTGTAAGTGTAAAACTGGAATCAATACATATGCCAGGATTGATAACTTTATCAACCGCTTTGTCATTATGACGACTCGATGGGCACAATGCCGTGAACTCTGGTTTGGCAAACATTAAATTTTAGAAATCAGATGACAAAGATTGTTCTTACGGACCCTTGAGAGCTAGAGATTCTCTGAGATGCCATATTCATAAGTTCATGGCTCCAACATCTCTTTCGAGATATGTATATACATGTAGAGTATAAAAACACAAGAACGTGCGCGCGTGCAAATTGTCAAGCGGCGCGGGTAATGCTTTTAAAACTTCCACAGTCAAATTATAACTGATGCATAAAGTTTTGATTACATATGATAACACCATGTCATACATCGCACAAATCATATCCATCATAATCTATCATGAACTCATCATACCATAAGCAATGCCTAAGCTGGAGAACTTCTCGTCTCATCCAGGCAAACTGTATAGTGAATTCCTGCGCAACCTAATTTTCACGTACTTTACAAAAGTGGGCAGTGCTCACGCAAGCATGAATATTTTTTGACTTTTTTGTTTCATATGATAGAATAGACCTTCAGCTATCCATATTTATATATATACATATATATATATATATATATATATATATATTTATGATTCCATATATAACCCAATATTCACTTATTTTTTTATTGGGGGCCGTTTTAAAAGTTTTTTTGGAACACTCGGTGTATATATATATATATATATATTTGATTTAAGTTACGCAACCATTATTCTCTCATTTCTTTCACCTGGTATTTATTTCCACGAGATTTGCCAAAAGCTGTTGTATATGTTATTTCCTTACAATATATATATATATATATATATATATATATATATATATACAGTCCTGGCAAAAAAAATATTAGACCAAGCTTCTGTAATAATGATATTATAGTATGCATACAAAATTATAAAAATGATTTGTCTCTGTACTTCATTAAAAAAATACCAAATTCCAGCAATTATACCTTGCTTTTGTGATATTTTATTTCCTTGTTACCACAAAAATAACACTTTCAGTAAGCATTCTTGGTCTAATATTTTTTCCCCATGGCTGTATATAGATATATATATATATATATGTACACACACATACATACACCATAATGTGCGAATCGAAGTTGATTGGTGTTTGCATATATTGAAATATCAACATTGTTCACAGTTTTTATTGCATTTTGTTATTTTGATATTTTTAGCTTTATTGTTCCCCACAAGCTCTGTTATTTAGGCAGGATAATGAATAGCTACTGGTTTTTGACAGTTTGTCTAGCTGTAATCCTGCACTACGTTGAGATTCTTATTTAGTACTAATTATAAATCTGTATATCATTTCTTGTTCATTGAAGGGATGATCAGCGAAAGTGAATCACTCTTTGATTACGGTGATCGTGACTGGAGCTATTATAACAAGCCACACTTCGTCCCACTGTTCCTTAGCGAACTCATTGCAAATGATCCAGAGACAGCAGCAGCGGCAATGGCTTTCTGTGGGGATAATGAAGGATGTCTCTTTGATTCCTTAGCAGTTGACCCTTCAGCTGGTGCAGAAACATTGTCTTCTAGTAATTCGTTCGAAGTACTGTTATCCGATTTGGGTGAGATACAATTTAGGCCTATATATTTTTTTCCTTTTTTTTTTTTGATGTGTTTTTGCTTTCCTATTCTTTTAAATTTTGCCTTAGGGTAGGTAGAACCGAACACTCCAAACTCTGTGTCCAAAATGATTAAAAAAAAGGTATCAGATTCATGAGTGATGCAAAATACATAGTTTAAATTAAGCTGGTATCATTAATTAATGAGTAAAATCAAAATAAATTAATGAAGAGATAATAATAATAGAAGTAATGAATTTAATAGAAAATAAAAATAAAAATGAAATAGATATAAATAAACAAAGATTAGAAATAATGTAAAAATAATGAAGCCATGAATATGCGCGAATAAGTATTTAATTTAGGACTGAAAACCTAATTGATTTGCAGACACTTTTTATGCAAAAAATACATAATTATATATACCTGTTTAAAGTTTAGATTAGGACCCTTCATCTCGTATATCTTCATAGTAAGGCGGATGCACATTACCTTTACAGTGCGCATCAAAAGAAAAAAAATACTCAACATCGATAGCTCCTCATGAAAGGTATATGAGGTATATGTGCTTTGCATTTAGTTCTTATAAATAAGTTTTAATATTAACCAGTAATTTGTCTAATGAAATTCTATTCATAACTCGTCTGCCATGGATGACTGAGCACTAGGGTTTTGAATATTCATGACAAAATCCCCAGGTGCCAAGGGTGGGTATGCATTATTATACTATTATACTATATTATTACTATTATTATTATTATAGACAACCTTCCACCGAACATTACATCTGTGACTGAGCAGACTTTGACTAATGCACTGGAAGGTGGAGACATACTACGCGTCACAGTCAACCAACCAATCACATTACAAATTACCGCATCAGATCCTAATGAGGGAGACATTGTAGAGTATTCGTTACAGGGTACTGCCCTTCAAGGTGCAAGCATTGGCTCAGGTATGTAAGCGAACGAGTACCTCTTTCTCAAAGTACATAATCTATTCAACTGTATACATGTCGTCATTATTGTATGTTTTCCTATACAAGCCAGATGAAATTTGAGGGAAATTATTAATTCTAATCCATGTATTTGACTGTGAGTCCATCGTCTGCTATTATATTGTTTCAGATTCTGGGTTGTTCACATGGACTCCAACAAGTTTAGATATTTCTTCGATCGATATAATCGCTAGTGATGGCCGTGGAGATAATGCTTTACGTACCCTCAGAGTCAAAGTTTGTCATTGTGCCAATGGTGGTGAGTGTGACTTTGAGAACTTAGCAGCCAACCAAGATCTTATCAACAACGGATTTGCTGTGAGTGAATAACACTTTCATATGTACAATAGCATTTTATGGTGTTTATGTCCGTATAATTGCAGAACACCCACAATTCGCATCCCTATGTTAGAAAACACGGATAGCAGTTTTATTGTGTAGCATATCTCAATACTTAATCCCGTCCCACACTGTGCGATTTTGCAAGCGATGACTTGCGATGCGATGCGAAGCAAGTTTTAGCGATATCGTAAGCCATCGCTCGTTACCACAGGATCTGCGATTCGTGTCTTACACTCTGATATTTTAGCATTTCGTGCACAGGGGCGGATACAGGATTTTCAGAAAGGGGGCGCATTTCAGAAAGGGGGCGCACACTGAGGAACCCTCCATTTGACGAAGCCAAACGGCCATCTAGGGGGTCCGTGGGCATACTTTGTCAGACAAAACGGGGAGGGGGGCACGCCCCTTGCGCCCCCCCCCCCCTATGGATCCGCGCCTGGTGCATGCGTACTTCTCTCTCCTAACTTAGAACGAGTCAGCTATGAACAACCTAAATATTATTTATGTAAAGACATAGTTGCTCTTCTTATGCCTTTTTATGCTTTTTATGCCATCGTAGACTAGACGTACAGCTCTTGTCACTGCTTCTGCCGCTGTTGTGGGTTAGAATTGAGAAAGGGCTCAGAGTTTAGGGAATAAGGACCTTCAAATAGTAGTCCGAACTTTCAGTGCTAAAAAAGTTAGAGGTCAGTAATAACGCGTGGGGTTTTTACATTTATTTAAATCTAAATAAGCTCGATCTAACTTTTAACTTGATAGTTTACATGCATCCCGCAAATATTAGATGTACACATGTATATTATAATGTTAAAAAAAAAAAAATATGTGCACCAGACTTCAAGTTATGGTATGACTTGGCAATGAGAATCCCAGACTAAATGAGGTTCACCAAAACGAGTAAATTTGCAGGGTAAAATGCCCATCCAGCAGCTAAAAACTCAAAATCTTCTATCCATTCCGGTTACATCCGATCTCGTAACATATTTCCGTCATCATTCTGTCTTATGTGATATGTCACGCAATTGTGATAGGCTTGCAGGCTGATGTTACAAAGTTCTGGCCTATCCCGCCATATTTGGAGGAGAATCTCTTCCCCTTCCTCTGGGGCTCTGTCCACTAGAATTTCTGGAAATCCATTGCAATGCAAGCGATATAATCGCATCGCATCGCATCGCAACACATTTTTTGAACACGTTCAAAATCCTGCGATTGCTTGCGATAATTGAAAATCACCTGCTGTTGCATCGCAGAACCTATCACACTGAACGATCTCGGGCAATCTCCTGCGATGCGACGCGATATCGCAAGCAATCGCACAGTGTGTGGCGGGCTGAGATGCAATTTCACTTCCTCTTCTTCCAGTGAAATTAAAGTATCCTAGGGTAGAATTTCTGTGCGATGTACTAAAAACTTTCCATTCGAGAGTAAATATTTGTACAAAATTGTTGCTGATTTATGTTCACTGTGCACAAATTTGTATCATGTGGGAGTAAAAAAATTGCACAAAAGCTTGCTAATTGTAGAACTATAGTGTTCCATGTGCGAGTAAACCCTGGCACACTCTTGTCTTTCCTGAACATGTTTTACCTATGTGACTCACAATGTAAGGTTGATATTCTCAAAGTAGTGTCTTTTAAATCAGTGGCCAAGACAACGAAATTGATAGCAAGAACATGCTTCTGAAAAACTTAATTGTGAAATTGAACAACTTTTTGTTCCGCATGCCAGCAACACTGTACACCACCGAAAATAGATTACTTAGGACCCCCTTATTTAATGATTAATGTTCATGATGTTCGATGAATAAGTTTATTAACGCAGGTTTACTTTTAAAGCAACACTATCTTTCAAATAAGTGCGTAACCTTCCTCTTAACACAGATTGTCACATGTAGTTGCACGATGGGTTGGTCTGGTGATCAATGCGACGTAGACTTTGATTCCTGCGAAGGTTCTCCCTGCTATGAAGGTGTTCTGTGCACTGACTTACCACCACCTTCAGTCATGCCCTCGTGTGGACAATGCCCAGCTTTTCTCACAGGAGATGGATTACACTGTTATGGTATGTCTTTGTTAATATCATCAAACCCGGTCGTCGTACTTTATATCAAAGCTCCCTGGAGAATTTGTACCTTTCGAGTCTCGAGTTTCGAGTCGCGATATTCGGGTTTGGAGTTGTGAAATTCATGTTTCAAGTTACAAGTCATATTTCAAGTACATTAGCAAAACTCAAGTAACAAAGTCGAACCCAATTTTCATTTTTTTCCTATTTTCAAGTAATTTCCTACATTTCGAGTATTACCCACAGTTCAAGTTTGATCCAAATTTCGAGTCGCAATCCAGGATTCTAGGCATCGTGCATATTTCAAGTCATGAATCTACTTTCGACTTACAAATATTTTTCGAGTCATAAAACAACTTCGAGTCAACAAGGCAGTTCGAGTCATAATTAAAAAATGCAGTCATATACAGATTTCAAGTCATGAATCTATTTTCGAGTCATAATGCTTTTTTTCGAGTCATGGGAAATCTTAGAGTCAACAACAAAGTTCGAGTCATAATTCAGATTTCGAGTCATAATGCAGACTTCAAGTCATGAATCTATTTTTTAGTTTTAATTGTTTTCGAGTCATATGAAAACTTCGAGTCAACAACAAATTTTGAGTCATAATTCAGAATTCGAGTCATAATGCACATTTCAAGTCATGAATCTATTTTCGAGCAGTGGTGTATCTGGCGCCGGGGCAAACTAGAGGGCCTATCAAATCTGCGCAAACTATATCCCCCCCCCCCCCCCCATGTCCAAACTGAGATTAATGAGCGTTTTTAATGTAGAAAATAATGATGGCAATACGTGAAAATGAGTTTTGATGCGCTTAATCCGGGGTTGTTAGACGAGATTTGATGAATTATTCTATAAGAGAGGGAGCAAGGCGGCAGATTTTTTTTCTTTCTTTTTCATCCCGCAAACTGGAAAGAAAGAAATTCAAGGGAATAAAGCGACCTAGTAATAATTTTGTAAGGCCTTGAGAAATTGCCCCCCCCCCCCTAAATGTATTTTGGATCAGTGTTCCAAATGTAATGCATCAGTAGAGAAATTATCCTTTCAAGTCCAGAGGCCATACCCCAAGGAGAGTGGAATACTGCAGTAACCAGAAGAAGGCACCACCAGTGATGTCATCATCACTGTACTTGTTATAGTCAGGGCCGGCGGAAAGTTTTTTTTTTCAGATTGGTGGGGCCCAAAAAGGGAACCATGCAGGGAATGTGAATTTTGTGCTACCAACCTCACGGTTGAGTTCCGAGGGCAACGATGGGTCCAGAGGGCGGAGCCCCAGAAAGCTCAAAGAATTTAGACATTTCAAAACACTTTTATTGGCTTGATACTTTTATTTTTTAATTTTATTTTTTGTTTGACTGTTGAAACATTATTTTGCGAGAAATTAACCTAAATACCACAGCAATATCACAAAGCCATAATATTTTGTTAATCATTCTGCCATTAGACTGCGATTCAGTAACTTTGTTGAGAATTATTCCTATGGACGGTTTTATTGGAAGTTTAATAACAGCCTCTGTCTGGATAGAGATTTTGTGGATGGAATGGAAAAAAAATACTGAATTAGAGAAAATTTGGCGGCCTTAAATTTTATATAACATTGTTTTGTGGGATTTCATGAAAAATGAAGATTAGAAATCTGGAAAAATAGTTGGTGAACACATCTTTGAAGACCATAAGTGACGAAGTTCAAACAAAGAAAATGGAATTTGTATGATGATTCCAAGGTGAAAAGAATATGCAATACTGCACACAACTATTGGAGTCAAAGAAATATGAACAATGAGGAAGGAGAGCAAGGTGATTAAGGACAGAAGAAAGATATTACGATATTCAGGAAATTTTATGAATTACTATGGATTGAAGGAAAATGAAAAAAGAAAAACTTATGGATCGGTATATGATATACCAAATTTAAGTCAAGATTTTTGTGAAGGAAAATTGAGACGAGTGTTTTAAAGTAGTAAAGGAAATGAAATTCAACTGGAACTACAATCGTGACAGAATGATGTGCTTGCAATGATGCCGTGCAGCTTAAAAGAATGACAAAGGAATATGAAGGAAGAAACTAAAATCAAATGGAATCTATAGGATGATATACAAGTAAAAAGAGAGTGAATAGGATGAAGATGATGTGCGTGATTTGTGCATTTATCATTCTGATACAGTTGTCCAACGTAGCTGTCCATAGTAGTTCTGATACAGTTTTCCAACTTGGCTGCCCATAGCAGCGAAGGCTGGACGCATACGGAATCCGAATATTCCTCGCCATACAAATTAAATGCAAACAGTGTCAAACTTTAATTCATATTTTCTTTGGAGGAACTGGAAGGTTATATGCCATATCTGGTATCAATGGAATTTAAATTTTATTGCAGTCATGCTCTGCTCATTCATGAACGCAGGAAATGTAAAATAGCGAAGTTATGGACTAAAATTATAGACCAATAACACTCCTAAAAATGTAAATTATAAGATTCTATCAAAAGTTCTGGTAAAAAGGATAAAGGAAGTTTTAGAAGTAGTTTATCATGATCAGGTTGGGTATATTAAAGATTAAAAAAACATAGGGGAGGCACTCTGGTTAATAGATGACATGATATTTTACTCCATGACTAAATCAGTCGGTTTTTTAATTCCAGTGGATTTCGAGAAGGCTCTTGATAGCGTTTCACATTTGGTAAAGTATTGGAATCATTTGGTTTTGAGGGAAGATTAATAGAATGATTGCAGCAGTTACATTATAAATGGGGAGGGCAGTCAGCTGGTTATTTTCTAATAATTATTCCATTGTACTTGCTCAGGATTGCTTATTTTTATAAGCCTTTAATATTGGAATAAAGAAAACTCGCAGGATTTGCAGAGATTTTGTTGAGAACAATTTCCACCTGTCCCACAAACAGTTGGCTCTGTTGGTTTTATCATTATGGGAATCTTTCTGCGAGTGAATATACCGGTGATTCCAATCATTGACCAGCCTCCGAAAGACTCGAAAGCAGAATCAAGTCAAGAATCACGACATGAAATCTGCATAATGACTTTGAGTTCAGAACTAGTACTTTGGTGTTGACTCGAAGTATTTTTTTTATGAATCAAAAAATCGTTATGACTCGAAAGTAGATTCATGACTTGAATTCCGAATTATGACTCGAACTTTGTTGTTGACTCCAAGTTCTTTTTATGACTCGAAAAATCGTTATAACTCGAAAGATCGTTATGACTCAAAGGTAGATTCATGACAAAAAATTCTGAATTATGAAAAAAACCCAAAACGTATCGACAGTTACCACGAGGACATCACTATCTGCCTCTTAGTAAAATTACACAGACAATTGCAATGAAGGGATATTGTCGTTTACATTAAAAAGGGACATTTGACAGAATCAGATTTGTATCCATGGCTACTACATCATCACGTTAGTCTTTAAATTAGTTTTAAACTTGCAAAAAAGTTGAATATAAATAACTATATCAAAGTGAAGAATATTCATCTGATAACGAGACAATTTCGGGTATAGAATTGAAAGATTGTAATATTTTATTACTTTTATTTTTCTAGACGTTAATGAGTGTGCTAATGATACACTTAATGAATGCGATCAGAACTGTGCAAACAAAATTAATGGATATGATTGCTCTTGCGATAATGGCTACAATCTTGCTCTCAATCTACAAAGCTGTGACGGTGAGTACTTATTTGTTATCATAATAAATCAGCAACAACAAACATTTTTCCCCCAGTGAGATAAATGATAAACTATATCCCAAGTACCAGTCAATGGATCGTTGAATGGTGGTAAGTAAATCGATAAATATGTAATTCAATCCTAATTTCGAAGATCATTATAAAACAGTTATACAAATCTTTTCAATGAAGCGTTTCCTTACAATGAAGCATATAGAAGAAATCATTCGTATTTAATTATTTTACTCACTTAATGGAGATAAGATGATCATGATTCGCGCCTATTGCAAGACTGTTATTGATATAAGCAGCCCATTTTATTCTCTTTGTTATAATAATTTCCCCAGGATAGCAACATCAGTATTTACTGCTCTTCTTGTTGGCTCTGCACGTATTATTACCCCAGCACTAGCAGGTACCCATTTACATCTGGGTCGAGATGGACAAGTGTGGGCAAAACACTTTGTACAAGGATGAAAACAACTGACGAGGATCGAAGCTACCGCACATTAATGTGTCACATCGTTCTGCCTCAAAGATAAAAAAGACATTATTCAAATGTTTTCATTTTCATAATTTAATTTTTAATTTAAATTTTTTAATTTCCATAATTCTTTTACAGAAGGACTTATTAACACAGGATATGTTCAGTATCATGGTACACTTACAATTAATTGCGTTTATCATATTATTAGTTGTGCCAAAGTTACCTGCTAAAAAGTCACATAAAAGCTGCAAATAAAGTGTATCGGAAATTCTTATACCTTTTATCTTAAGATATCAACGAGTGTAGATTGGATACGCACGGTTGCCAAAACAACAGTATTTGTAATAATACCATTGGTTCCTACCACTGCTATTGCCAGATTGGATTTTCTCCAGTTACAAGTGATAGCATCAATTGTGAAGGTCAGTATATATAATGGACACCTCATATACATAAAGATGTATTAGTGTTTTAAATGTCAACAAGCTTGTGTGTTTTTTCAATGATTTTCTTTAATTTCACGTTGTAAAACACTACATGAAACCTGCATGTTTCAGAATTCCTGTTGCAACACTTGACGTAAAAAAATTAGTGAACATCCAATTTTTTTAAAGTTTTGAATCGCATTTCTACGTTTTTGAAAAAAATGAACATTTTTTCACAAATTTACCCCAAAACATGAATGATCGTTTTCTATGCATGATAAGCTAATAATTTTTCCTTGATTTTCAGACATTGATGAATGCATGGTTGATACCCCATGTGACGAAGAAGCTTCCTGTGAAAACATTGAAGGCTCCTTTACGTGCACATGTAATGAAGGATATGTCGGAGATGGACGAAGCTGTATAGGTAAATGCAGTTTACAGTATATGAATTTATTTATTCTTGTCTAAAGGGAAGTTCACTGTTGAAGGATAATTCTTATTCATAATTGTCTATAATTATTATTTATTGTCTTGTTATCAATTTAACTTTCTTGTATTGATTATTTGATAGGCGTTACTTGTTTAGTGCATTTGCTTCTTTTTTTTTTCTTTTTTATCTTTAAAATCAAGATATAAATGAATGTCTGGATCCATCTCTTAACGACTGCGCTTCAGTGGCAACTTGTGAGAATGGTCCTGGTAATTTCTCATGTGTGTGTAATAACGGTTGGTCTGGCAATGGCACGTTCTGTCAAGATATCGATGAGTGCTCGACTGGTGACAATGATTGCAGTGATGACGCGACGTGTGATAATAATCCTGGCAGCTATGTATGTACTTGTAATGATGGATATGCAGGAAATGGATTGCTATGTAATGGTAAGTCGTCAACCTTTTCAAAGGTTTACTGTTTAATCATTACGATTGCCACAACCTCGTGTACTGATCTGCGTAGCAGTGCCAAGTACATGTGCACTAGTCCGTGCTCGCGTGCCACAACCTTGTATAGTAGCCTCCGTAGCTGTGCCATGTTTAGTCGCATTGTTTGTTCACGCTTGAGCGCGTTAACACTAAACCTGACACAGGGTGGATTAATGGCTGATACAATAGAGATTAGCACTTTGGCACTAGGGCTAGTACATGGGGGCAGATTAAGGGTTAATGCAATATGCAACCAAATTTATTACAAATGGATTGTTTAAATTACTGTTGCATCAAAATGTACACTGTTTTGATGATTAGAATTTAGAGATTTAATTTTTTGAAGTCCTTTATTAAAAAAAGAGAGTCATAATCTTTTTATATCCCCAGCAATGTTAATCATTTTGGAATATCGATTCTATTCCATCGCAGAAAGACTTGTTGGGACAAAAGTATGGAAATCAATGTATAGGTCGAAATTCCCCTCACCCCCCCCCCCCCCCCCCCCTTGAAAAGAAAAGATAAAATGCTGGTATTTTGTTTTAATGAAAACGAGTACAGAGAGCCTGTAAATTCCATAGATATGATTTGATTTAAGGAAGAAGAAACCAAATCTATGTAGACATAATTTGTCTACAACTTCGACATCATAAGGAGATACATTAATGACATTTTTTTTTTTTTTTTAAATATTGTACACTTTTAGAAACAGGTTAAGGTACACATTTTTAACAATAAAAAATAAAGCGAGGTAAAGTTTAAAATTAAAGACTACGTCATAGCAATGTTTTTCATATGAAATTTGTGCAATCTTACATAAATTGGTCTACTGTTTCATGATATTTAGAAGTAAAATTGCTGGTAACAATATACTTCAATAAAATATTTGTCGGTGCTTACAGATTACCGAAAACACTGTTGTTGTCGTTTTCTTTTGTAGATTTTCGTCGCTAGATAGATCAGCATATGCTTTGTTTGATATTATATTTTCAGACATTGATGAGTGTGCCAATGGAGATGATAACTGCACGTTCCCGGCTGAATGCGCCAATACAAACGGATCGTTTGAGTGCCCATGTATCACCGGATACATGGCAAATGGACAGGGTCAATGTCAAGGTGAAGAGACAAATCTTATTCTGACGTCGATTACTTCTTTTTTGTGTAACGATAAAGTCTATTACCATTTATTATATGCATTTAATATGTAATTGTTGACCCTGTCAAATTGTATCATCTACCTGTTAGTATTGACTATGATAGATTATCATTGTTATAATATTTATTGCTGTTATAATAGACGTAATATTTTTATCATTATTAAACAATATTCAGCATCAAATGTCCATGTGAGGTACCAATAAGTATATCATATTATAGATGAAGAGACGATTGGTGCTGCATTGGAAAGAAGTTATTCAGTTCACAACGATGAGTGCAAGACGAAAGCTTCAGTAATGTGCATATGCATATATATATAAAATAATATATACCCTTATATTCGACGAAAGGGCGAATCGTAACAATGCGGTTTATTCCGTCACAAAAGAAATTCGACTTTAAGGCGAATCGGAGCCTGCGGAAAGGCGAATTAGAACAATAGGCCTATACAAAGAGAATTCGCCTTATAGACGGATCTAGATATATATATATATATATATATATGCTTAAAGTATGTAAATTTAGACCTTATAATAATGGTTGGCCTTTTTGAGGTTCGTGTCATTTTGATCATACTGTTGGGGTTTTTCAGAATAAATCGAAATTGATATTTGAAGGGCGTTCGTGACGATGTATGCACCATTACTCCCAAATACTAAATACTAGTATTTGCCATGCACACAATCCCGTATAGTATATTTATATAATATAATATATAGTCTTCTTAAGTTAAATATCAGTACATGCAGAGGTTGATTCCAAAAGGAGCTAAATCCATTTTTGACCGATATTGATTTTAAAGATAAATATGTTCATCTTAGACGTGGGAATCGAATGCATCTTATCGCATTTCAAAATATTTTTTGGAAATTTGAAAATTTCTACAAATTTAGCTTTCATTCCAAAAGAAGCTAAATCCAAAACGGTTTCATTCCAAAAGGAGCTCAATCCGTTATAGTAATTTTGGATTTGTTCATTTAACCACATTCCCTAAAGCTATGTAATAAGATGTTGAAGCACATGTTGCGACTACCAGTTTAAATAATCAGTGCAAATTTTTGACAATAATTAACCGAGTTTTAATATTTTACATGAATATTTTTGGATTTAGCTCCTTTTGGAATGAAACATGGAAATATCCACGTCTTTAGAAAAGATACAAATTCTTTTGACATTTTGTTTTCAAAATTCTCAACAAATAAACAGAAGAAAATATGTAGATTGTACTCTGCTGGTAATATAAATGTGTTTCCTGATGAATTCTAATTGTTAAACGTCTTTAAAAGTGCAGAAATAGATGTTCGACTAAGATTTCATTCCAAAAGGAGCTAAATCCATGGAAATTTATATTATGAAATTTTGTTAAAAATTGAAATTAATTGCTAGATTTTTTTAAAAACAGGATTGAAGTAATCTATGACAATAGCCCTACCATATATATCATGATAAAGCCACAGTGCACGAGGGAACGTGGTCAATTAAAAAGCTTTAATTTACTCCAAAACGCTAAAGGTGTGGATTTAGCTCCTTTTGGAATAAAACTCTTCCCATGTATTATCACTTGCTTTAGATGTTATACTGTTCATGATATTGCATTAGTTGTATCATATTGAATATTATATGAATGATTGTTATTGAGTCTGTACAGAAAGCTAGGAATGTCATGCTACTCGTGTGTCGTTGATTGCTAAATCATTTTGTTTTTTTCGTTTAGACATAAACGAATGTGATGTTACCACTTGTGATGACAACTCAGCCTGTACGAATACAAATGGATCGTTCTCCTGCCAGTGTAATCTAGGATTTGAAGGAGATGGATTATCATGTCAAGGTAGTAACAAGCAGTGGCAAATTTAAGGGGCATTGGTTTTTAAGAAAGTGTTTTGTGTTTTCACTCGTTTTATTTTGAAATGTTTCATATAACCTGATGAAGTCATCATCGGTGATGTAATTTTTTATTCTGTTTTGGTTACATCGTCAAAATGTATCATTATTTTTCAAATATCGAATCGTTAATCAGTAAATGGGTAGAAAAAGCTGATAGTTTTTAGGGTTCCATGACAATTGCTCCTGCGACAATTGCTCCGGTCTAACTTTGCCATGTTAATCCTAAACCTAAACCTAACCCTAACCCTAACCCTAATCCTAATTTTCACATTGTTCTTAACAAAAAATCAAATCATGACCTTAACCTTTGACCTTTCGAGATATGAACGGAGGAGCAAATGTCGCAGGAGCAAATGTCGCGTCACCAGTTTTTAGATATTAAATATAAAATTAATTTAACCCTATAAGGACTGGGGGCATCATTCCCCGACAATTTTCGGCGCGAAATTTAAACCGCTGACTTTTTTTCAAGTATTTTTTTACACCAAGTATACAAAAATCGGTAGTACCGTTACCGAGTCACGTAACCTTTTGTGGCCTCATGTCAGCCCCAAAATGGAGAATTTCTGAGTTCTGTGTACAAAACGAATGGGAAACGGCATTTCCTCATATTCTTCCATTATTACCTGTAATTTCGTATTTAAGCTCTTATAATCATCTATTCTACTGAATAGTGGTTTAGATAACACCTTGAAACAGCAAACTTTAAAAAACAATAAAACAGTTGAAGTTGAAAAACCTAGACATACATAAGAAATACATAAGAAATTCGTAAAACAATAGAATATATTAGAAATTAAATCACTTTCATTTTTTTCCTTCATAATAATGTTTTTAATACATATAAATTTTATCTCCAGACAGGGCCTTTCATTACTTGATATCACTCAAAAATGTGTATTTACGCATATAATTTGCATAAATTATCATATTGAATAAAAAATAAAGATTTATATAAAAATTCTTTACGTGATTCTTGAGGTCTGTGCAAATTTTCGCGGCGATCGGTCATGTCGCGGCCGAGATATGAAGGGGGCATCCATGCCCCCCCCCCCCCCCTCCTCAGTACCTCCACAATAGCCCAGTCTTTTTAGGGTTTAGATACGGCTCATACGGCAGGGACCTTTTGCAAAATTAATGGTAATACCAGGCCAACCGGTGAAAAGTAGTTCAATTTTAATGCGATTTATAAGGCAATTTATAAATGAAATAAGTTCATTAACCATTTTATTTTCACAGATGTCAATGAATGTGAATTGGGAACTGATGGTTGTCAGCAGGTTTGCATCAATAATAGTCCTGGATTTAATTGCAGCTGTGACGCAAGCTTTGAAATTAATCCCGACGGTATGACGTGTAGAGGTAGGTAGACCAATACTATGCTAGTTAACTGAAAGGAAGGAAAAATTATCCTCATACATAATTTTAGGAAAGAAAGTTGCGCAAGAAATATTACATTTTCTGACAGATTTAAAAAAAAAATCAAGCAATCAAACGAAAGTTTGAAAGTAATCATTGGGGAATAGTTTTTTAACTAAGCAATACGAAAACTGCAAATCATTTTTTTTTTAAATGACTTGGTTGTCACAGACATCGCACACCCTTGCTCTAGCTGTGTTTCTTTATTTTTATTTACGACAAAACAGTACCAACTGAACTAAATATTCCATTATAAAATGTTGGACCTGGATGAATAAGGCTTTTATTTAGACATTGAAAAAATGTGTCGTACGTTTAGAATACAAAAACAGATGATCTTAAGCTTTTCCTGTGGACCACTTTTCATCTTCAAGATGGTTCCCACCAGGGCCGTAGAATCCTATGAACCGAGTGTTCCCACAAATATGAATAGTCCCCCTCCCCCCTTAAAACATTTTGGGCTGAATTTGAAATATACTTTTAAATTGCTTGAACCTTTTTCTGAGGGAAGGGCTTGTTAAAGATCTCGTAGACTCTTCCCCCACCTCTGCCAGAGAAACATCAGTAATCTTTATATTTTTCATCAATACCTTAATTCATGACATAGTGTCTGCTGACGTTGCTTGTAATAATTCGGTGTGTGGAGACTTCACGTTATGTATTGAGATCAACGGGAATCCTACATGTGTATGCAATGGGACTGGGTATGCACTCAACCCAGATAACACGACATGCTCAGGTATGGAGTTTATTTATTCTTCATGTATATATATATATATATATATATATATACACATATATATACACACACACACACACATGTGTATAATATTCTTTCTAAGATTCAACTTTCACTCGGCTAGCAATATCAATGTGTTATGTACAGAATTTAACATGATAAAGTTGTTTTAAACGGACATTAATGAAGATCGAATACAGTTTTTTTTTTAAATGGAGCTAAATCCACGAAAATTACAATTACAAAAAATCCTGAAAATCAAAATGTATTGCCAGATTTTTAAAAGAATTATTAAAATGGTCTAAGTCAGTAATCTAATTGTATATACCAAAATGAAGTAATAGTAAACAATAAAAAGTGGTAAATCAAAAAACCTTGATTTATTCAAAAACGCCGAAAGTTGATTTACTCCAGCCTTTGGAATGAAACTGTTCATATTGAAATAAAAGAACCTAAAACTTAATAAATCACAAAATCCCAACTAGATGTGTGCCTGAGAGTACAATGCCGTAATATAGTCCACATTGCTGTAATATTATCCACAGTAACGTTATCTTTGTCCACAATGCCGTAATATTTCCAAAGTGCCGTAATATTATCCACAGTGCCGTTATCTTGCCCTGGCTTGTCTTGTGACTAAACGAAGATCATGTATTCACCAAATTATTTTCCCATTTTAATTTCTTGAAATTCATTAATTTTCTTATATTTGTTTTAAAAATGAAGAGATTGACAAGTGACATTTTTTTTTAAATCAAGGGACTATGTGAAAAAAACCCTTTATACTAGTTCTGTTTTCAAGAATATGGGCCAACGAAATTTATGGAGAACAAATAAAATGAGTCTGTTGCGAAAAAAGGTATTGGATTTTGAATATAATAATATTGATATGTCTGAAATTCGTAACATTAAGTAGAAGCAGCAAGGTTTCCACCTTTGTAGCCTTGGGTTTTATCTCTTCTGAATGTATAATTTTTCTTTAATATCCATTTTCTCTTGAAGACATCGACGAATGCCAGGGCGAGAATCTCTGTGAGACACAATGTAATAACACACAAGGAGGATATGAATGTGACTGCAATCCAGGCTTCCAGCTCGATTCAAATCTCAGAAATTGTTCTGGTAAATCTTGATTGCATTTTAGTTTATGTATTCATGATTATATAATTCTGATGCGTTAGAAGAGATTCTTCCTTTAAGAATATCCTCTCATTTATGATAATTAGTGTATAATTATTAATATTGCTATTGGTTTCATTATTGTCATTGAAAATAATGACGATAATGATAATATACTAAAGTTGATTTGAATGATAATTGGTTCATGATGAATATGATAATAAAACTAATAGTAAAACTAATCATAATACTGATGATAATATCAACTCAAAAATCAACCACAAATGTAAAAACATTGCAGCCGCAAATGTCAAAATAACCACAAATGTAACAAAAATCGCCCACAAATGTAAAAATCTTTTAACCACAAATGTCAAAACATGACGCCTACAAATGTAAAAATTTCCATTTTTACCACAAATGTCATAACATGTCAACCGCAAATGTAAAAACTCATTGCTTGCATAATGCACCTATGTAAGATAACTTGTTATGGTACATTGCCACTTGGTCTAATGTCAATTGGTCTAATAGCCAAGTGTTCTAACATCATTCGATCTAATCAACATTTCGTCTAATAACCATTTGGTCTAATAATCACTTCGCCTAATCACCACTTCGTCTATAGCTAATTCGTCTAAAAACAAATTTGGTCTAATACCCATTTGTTCTGAACCCATTTGGTCTAAGCACCACTTGGTCTAATAATATTTTCGTCTAATATTCACTTGGTCCACTATTTCGGCTAAAACCAGCTGGTCTAATAACCAGATGGTCTAATCATCATGTCGTCTAATAGCCATTATGTATAAACCCAGTTGGTCTAACACCCACATCGTCTAATCATCGATTCGTCAAATTACCATTACGTCTAATCATCGTTTGGTCTAATTCTCAGTTCGTCTAATAACCGTCTGGTCTAATGTTCACTTGGTCTGATATCCGTTTGGTCCAATACTTCAGACAAATAGTTATATATATATATATATATATATACATTACATGGGCCGTGGACCCACCCCCCCCCCCCCCCCCCGGGTGTTTGAGTTTCATTTAATTCTGTTTAAGGATTATGTGCAGTATATATTTTTCAGAAGATATCACATTTTAATGATAATAATATTTGGCCTCTCGCTTCGCTCGCTCACTAAATGTTGAAAAGGGTAGTTGGTACCCGGGCAATAGGCGTCAGTCCCCACTTCCGAAACCGTTCCATTTCCCTGCATTGTGGTACATGTAGTAATAATGATAATAATGAATAGAAACAGAATGACATGAGAGAGAAAGATGATTGAAGAATGAATATAAAGAGTAATATAAGGAAGAACGGAAGTAAATATTAATCGATAAATAACATTACAATAGGGAGGATAGAACGTTATGGGGTAGAGCGATAAAGACATAGCGTAAAGATAGTGAGAGAAACAAATGCAGAAGGATAAAGAAACCCATGGCAAAAGATAGAAGAGAAGATTATTTTAAAAAGCTCAAACAAGAAAAAAGAAGAATATTAGAGAAATTAGAGATGAAAAAAGAAAAAGAAAGGCAAAATGATAGAAAGATAATCCAAGGTATAAAGGGTAAAAAAAAACACAAAGAGAAATAGAAAGATGATAGAAGAAATAACATAAATATTGATATACGGAAAGATGGAAGAGGTGAGAGAAGGAATCGAAAAATAACATAACTAAAGGAGGGATGCAAAAATGAAAGGATATAAGCAAAAGAATAACATAACGAAAGATAGATAAATGATAGAAGGTTAAAGATATACATAAGAGAAGATAGCGAAAGAAATGAAAGGATAAAATAACAAAAGCAAAGTGCAATACAGCAATAATTGAAAATTCACTAAAATATTTTTATACCCCCAGCCCCATCCCCCCCCCCAAAAAAAAAAAACTAAACATACAGTTACTTAAGTCAAGTTCGAAAAGTTACCTTTCAATTTAACGTCATAAATGTCATAAACGTCAATGTGTACCTAGTCTTGGTTGAAGTTTGAATGTCGACACTTGGGCGCCCCCCCCCCCCTCCCTTTCTCCAATTTAGGCAAGGGGTTCTGTGATAACTCCTTGGTTCAGGTAATTGTTTTTAAACGTATAGACAGTGCATGTATCATGTAGACAATAATCAGTGGCTTAGCTATATTCCAGCTGTTGGCACTGGCATCATCGGGGGTAGGGGGAGGGGAGGCGAGGGACCCTAAACCTAACCCCAAGCCTAACTCTATTTCATATTCATGAGCATCCGCCATTGTTATTCTCCGTGGACCCGTTTAATGATCTCCCTCCATGCAATGGTCAGAGGGTAGTCCGTAGTCGTAGCAAGAGGGCAGAAATTAGCCCAGTTGGTCTTTCGACGAAACGATGATTAGGCCAAATGTTAATTAGACTAGACGGTTATTAGACCAAATGGCAATCAGACCAAAGTTTATTTGACTAATTGTGTGTTGACTAAATGATGATAGACCAACGAGGTCAGACTAACTGACAAATGGACCAAATGATGTGTAGACCGAATTGGTATTAGATCAATTGGGTTTAGACCATTATATGAAATGGCAATTAAACCAATTGATAATGGATCAAATGGTTATTAGACCAAAAGGTTTGATACCAAATGGCTATTAGACGAATTGACTATATACCAAATGGTAATTGGAAATGGTGATTAGACAAATTGGTTACTGTATTAGACC
>CM046864.1:3840704-3903204 GCA_025617745.1 Heliocidaris erythrogramma | reverse complement strand
AAAGTAAAAGGAAATAATTATACATTTTAACTAGTATTCATGTTTTGTTCAGTAACTTTGTTAAAATTAACACTTAATGAACACAATTCAACAGATGATGAAATAATGACCAATGAACAATCTGTTATAATTCATCTACTGATTATTGGAATGGCATTGAAGTACGGTTTCCAACGAACCACTGTTTACAGAATATCAGATTCTTTCATCTAAAAGATGTTTTGTTTGAACCTTTTTATATAGATATCGATGAGTGCATGACGTCTTCACCGTGCCATGCCTCTGCAAACTGTACTGATACAGACGGCTCTTTCACGTGTCAATGTATTTTAGGTTACTCTGGCAACGGATTATTCTGCGCAGGTATGACTTCACAATAATATTACGTGCCGCTTAAGTTATATCATGTGAATATCTTTGTAAACAAGACATTGGTTACTAAGAAAAACATTTGTTGACTAATGCCCATGAGAAAGAACATATGTTAATTATATGAACCCTTTGCTTCATTAAAACAAAACAAATGCAGTTTTAGGGATCTTTCAGTGTTGATTATGACAATAATTATGCCCTATACCACTCCCCTAATATTACAAAAGAATATTGAAACTGGGACTTAGTAAGATACTCCTAATCAGTTTCCCGTAGTTTATCTTATAGGTCATGCATAGTTTACATAAGCTCTCAAAAACTTTTATCACATGTAGCAAGATACTAGGATTCTGTGAAATTATTTCCTCCTCAATTGGAATATATAACATATGAGAGCCAAATGTACTTTACCTGGGCTTGAAAGTAAATTCCAAAAATATCAACGTATGTTTCACACCTGTTCCTACAATGGTTTCGTTTACGAAACACACACGCTAACTCCAGACGAACCGCCGAGATAGCCGTGCTGCGAGTCGTCTGGGTTGAAGGGTCCTAGCGTAGGGCACCGCCCTGCGCTAAAGCCGTGTTCTAGCGTTCCTTTTACATACTTAAAAACTTAATTTCATGGATGAATATCAAATGATCTTGCTAATGCATCTTTTGATACAAGGAAAACAGTGTGAGACAGAAAAGTTCTAATGGGTAAGATGAGCAACGTGGCAACAAAATAAATATTCTTGAAAAAGTTAAATGACATGTTTAGGCAAGTACTGTACGGGAAGCAAAAAGGGGCATCACTAAGCTTTTGAGATAATAGTAGGCCAACAAAAGGGAAACTATATGGAAAATATATTTAATATATTTTAAAAAGATAAGATCATTGTGCTTATCTGGCCTTTAAGTCTAAGGGACAGGTGAATTTAGTTTGTACAAATTTCAGGAGAATTCGTCAAGGCGGACTATCGGAATTTTATGATTTGTGTCATTTATGGGCTATATTTACTTTTAACCCTACACTAAAACGGTGATTTAACACTTTCTTTTTACACGTATCCTCCACCTTGTTGGAAAGTCTTGGAATAAATGTAGATTATTATTTTGTGAAATAGTTCAAACCTGTACCATGATATCTATTTCATTTGGCTTGTCATCTAGAGCTGAATCTTCATGATTCCTACACAAGATCATGATAAAGTAGCTTGATTAAGCTTTGGAGTTGAAATGAGTTTAACCTATTCACAACTATTTCCCCCCTTCAGATGATAATGAGTGTAATAACTCGCCTTGCGACGACAATGCAGATTGTAATAACACAGCAGGATCTTTCTCATGCACCTGTCGCGAAGGATATACTGGTAATGGGACAAGTTGCTCAAGTAAGTATTTGATGTTCTTTTTGGTGTGTGTTTGTCTTTTATGACAGATAACTAAATGGAATCCTGCAATTACACTTTTTTATTAAAGGGGGGGGGGGGGACTTGGGGAGGGCTTATCTGTTAATTTACTTAATTTACTCATTAAAGAAAAGATTGAGAGCTGGTTGAGGTGAAAAATAGTAGTGAGCTTTGTTATTGTCTGTGAAAGAATGCCATAGTAAGATCTCACATACAAAGAAAAATTGAAATGCTCTCATATTCCAGATACCACTACCAATAGCTTTAAATTTAGGACCCAATTTTAATGTTGTACATGTGTGTGTGTGTGTGTGTGTGTGTGTGTGTGTGTTGTCCGATTTGTACAGTGATCTTCACTGTATGCTATTTCAAAAAGGAATATCTTTTGATTATTCTAATGCCTCACAGTACACAGATATTCTGAAGTGCTAAAAACTTTTCACACCAACTTATTGACAGTTTCTTTCAAAGTTAATTTGCATGACCGGTATCCATATATCATGAATATGTATTCAATATTAATTAATGATACAAGTGTGACAAAAAAGTTTCTGAAGCTCATTGCCGATTTTAAACCTTACATACTTGAATTTGGCATCACATGTTGTTAACAGCACAGAATGTAACTTTTTTTAAATGATATTCAGTTATTCATCCCCAAAATAATAATTTGGCTATAATAAGCCTTTCAATGTACTTTTTCTAAGAAATCACGATATTGTATCTTAATTAATATGTATATTTGATAAAAGATTAAATTCTAAACTTTTTAAATCAGATTGGAGACTTTTCGTTTCGATGTAGATATATACTTCCGAATTTCCAATTCTCTTTGGAGTTTATATTTCAAATGTTTTATAAGTGAGTGATAGTGTTGAATTAAAATGTTTTACATAGATATCAATGAATGTGATGGTTCACCTTGCGCTGAAAACGCTACTTGTATGGACACGGAAGGTTCGTTCACATGTTCCTGTGTGACTGGTTACCATGGTGACCCTTATATGACATGTACTGACATCAATGAGTGTGAGAACCCAGGCTTGTTCACTTGCCATCAACTAGCTTCATGCGTGAACAACCCTGGCAGCTATTCGTGTGAATGCAACGAAGGTTACATGGGAGATGGGGTGCTATCCTGCACAGGTATGGAGAATTATAACCCTCTAACTTTCCTGATGTTTAAAATATGACACATCACCGCATTTGTCAGATCATGCTCAGGGGACGCGCGCTATTTGATAATCTACCAATGAGATTACGCGGTTAATACCGTATGCGCATTGGCACCTACGCACGACTTAAAGTCAAACTGAACTCTTTGTGAAACACTCCCCAGATGTTTAACATTTTCATTTTAAATGCATCAATACTCTCTAAAAAAAGAGTGAATTTTCACTCTATTTTCACTCCCCAGGGAGTCACGTCAGTGATCACTTGTTTAGGAGTGAATATTGAGTGTTCTCTAAAAAGAAAAGAGTGCTGTTCACTCTATTTTCTGTCCATTTTCACTTGCCCGGGGAGTCACGTCAGTGATCACTCGATTTTTTAGAGAGTATTGTTATAATTATGCAAAAAGATAAATATTCTTTTTTCAACATTGAGAAACCAAACTTTGGATAGTTTTAGTTTGAGTATGTTGCATTCGTTAACCAATCTTGTATAACTGTCATGGTTCTTTTTATGGATAAACAGATCGAGATGAATGCGATGATGTTCTTTCATTCTGTGGACCAAATAGTAACTGCACAAACTCAATCGGATCCTATGAATGCATGTGCCTTGCCGGGTTCGAGCTGGTGGGTGGTATTTGCACAGGTATGATCAGTTTACACATGTATCATCAATAGGAAAGTATTATTCATAGAATATGTAGATTATAATAAATTATACATTTATCATACAAATAGTGCAAGCTTCGTAGTTCCTTGTGACAAGATATAATGGTCGACAATATTAGAATTTCCCGAATATTTTATATTCTGCGATTCTGCAGGCCCAGTTTGATGTACAATTTAACCTGGGAAACTCTAAAATTTGAGGTAAACATAAATTATGTATATATATATATATATATATATATATACAAATTATGTATAACAATGCGCCCTCCCGGATATTACCATAATGGCTTTATGGCAACACAAGGACTTGGGACCCTTGTTGTGTGTGTATATATATATATATATACATTTACAGCGAGAGAAGTATTATGTATATATATATATATATATATGTACATTTATAGCGAGAGGGGTGTGGATGTATGTACCGTACGGTATGATGTTGATTTATGTTGCCAGTTTTATGATAATTTTGTTCGGTTGTCTTTAGTTTTGTTTTGGCGAGTAACATCTTTTCAATTTCACTTACTCCTTTTGATTTATGTTGCCAACTTTATAATTCTATTCTGTTGTCTTTAGTTTTGTTAAGTTGCTTATTATTATTATTTGTTTCATTCTGTTTGATTTAGCAAATAAACTTGAAGAAGGTTAGCAGCCTTCGTTCCTTCCCTCCCCTCCTTTTTCTATTATCCTTTTTGTATTTCTTTTTCATTTTCTTCCTTTTTTCTTTTTTCTTTTTCTTTTTTCTTTTTCTTTTTTTTTTTCTTTTTCTTTTTTTCCTTTTTCTGATTTCTTACCCTCTATCCACTTCCCACCTTTCTCCTTGTCCCTCTTTTTAAGTTTTCTCACTCTTTCTCTCTCTTCTCTCTTTTTTCTCTTTCTTTATCTTTCTTCATCACTGCCTCTCCCCCCCCCCCCCCTTTCTCCTTTCCGGATCCTCTCTCTCTCTCTCTCACATTTCCTCTGTTTTTTTTTTTATTTACGCATGTTGTTTGACAATAATTACGCGCTATGCACTACATCCTTGGTTCATTTTTTGTACTGAAGTATCATTTCCTGTAGAAGCCTTATAGGCGAAATATTGAACCTGTTGTGCCTAACGGAGTCATTTATTCTGTGTCTCTAATTTTAATCTCTATTTTTAATCTCCGTCACAGAACTTTTGAACGTTTTATATATATATATATATATATATATATATATATATATATATATACATATACCTCTAATGGGTACATTAGGAGGACAGTTCTTGTTCTTTTTCTTTGTTCAACTGTCGACCTAATGTAGGGGTCGCTATTATGACGGAATAAACCGCATTGTTAGGTGTCGACCTAATGTACCCTTTAGTAAAACATGGCTATATATATATATATATATATATATATATATATATATAACGGATATATTACAGTGATATGTATTTCATATTTGTTAGACAAAATAAAGAGTTATTCATGAAAATCATACGTTGCTTCTACTCAACTCACTTTTATTGAGTGAAGAACAATGCAAAACAATTTCTTAGTGGTTATAATTGTCGATACACACTCCGTCACGGTGCAAATATAAAAGTAATAGTTCTAGTGAACTTCGTGCAACCACAAATTAGCCAAGATCGTAACTACAGAATGGAAAATCTGAAGTACAGAAATGGACTGAAATTATTTTTTTGAAATGAACCAATATTTGGAGATAAAGGAAACTGGAGACATGAATTAAACCCCAAATATCCTGTTTCAAACACATTTAAGTGTCGGAAATGAAATTAATGCATTCATTAAGATTTACAAAGAAAAGATTAGTGGGAACAAATCTGTCCCATACAACTATCACTTTGAATGTTTTGCACGACAAACTATTTTATAATAAGCTCGTTTTCTTTTTTAACAATCTATAATGGAAATTGTTAGTAGTAGAAGTAGTAGTAGTAGCATCATCACTACTGTTTTTATCTGTCTTATCATTATTCTTATCATTATTATTGTTAATAATAGTGGGTTCTTGTTCTTGTTCACATGTCTGTCAGACTTGACACTCCTAGGGCTCCACAATTATTACCCCGGTTCTAGCATTTCATTTACCTCGCCTGGATCAAGTGTGGCAAATGTATATTAAAGTCTTGCTAAACTACACTAGTTCTGCACCAGGATTTTATTGTTATCATTTTTATTATCGTCATTATTTATCATAGATTTTGATGAATGCGACAGTGTTCTAAATACATGCCCTGCAGACGTCTCTATGTGTGTGAACGTGCCTGGTGACTTCAATTGTTCATGTTTTGCCGGATACACAAATGACTCCCCCCAGACATGTATCGGTAAGTAATTCTTCAAAATATTTGGTATCATAACAAAGGGCTCCCTTATAAAGAAGCCTGATCTGTTTTTATTCGAAAATGTATGATGAATTTTCAATATAACGTTAATTCTAAAGAGGATTTAAATCCGTTTCAGTATATTGGACCTCTCTTGAAATGAGATCATGCAAGTTTCTTTTTTAGGCAAACCCATCTCCAGAAAAAAACCCAAATCTTTCGGCAATAATTCTACTTTAAAAGCCAGGAGAACACCATTACAAAAATGCTGTTATGATCTTGGCATTTAGGGTTAAAATAAGCAATTCGAGAACCGTTGAACAAAGTTGGTGAAAATATACGAAAATTA
Source organism: Heliocidaris erythrogramma (assembly GCA_025617745.1). Classification (NCBI taxonomy): domain Eukaryota; kingdom Metazoa; phylum Echinodermata; class Echinoidea; order Camarodonta; family Echinometridae; genus Heliocidaris; species Heliocidaris erythrogramma. The sequence continues at coordinate 3,896,925 of CM046864.1, read as the reverse complement.
TTCTTGCAGACTTGTCATGAATTTCCATGTCTTTCCTATACAAGTTTTCTCTTAGGGCTGTGCTTAAAATGTATAATGGATAGCAATTTTATATCGCTATCAAGGATGATGGGGAAAATATTTGCAGCTTTTTACGAATAATTTTATGTCTTTCTCCTTTCACTATGTTCCATTAAGGAAACCTATAAAGATAAAGTTCCTTTGTGTATTTGGCAGTAATTGCTAAATTTGTCTGGCTGGCACTAAAAAATAACAAACTTTTCCCATTCAGATGTTAACGAGTGTACGACAGATACCCATGGATGCGATCCAAGTCGTGTGTGCATCAACAGTATCGGAAACTTCAGTTGTGTGTGCAATGACGGATTTACAGATATTGACGGAGTCTGTATAGGTAAAACATCACTAGTTATTCGGTTCGAGGAAAGGACATTGAATAATCACATAATGTATGGCATGTGCTTCTTTTTGGGGGGTTTGTTCATAAGTCTACAACATAAAGAGTCATAATCATATATTAGATTTTGGGGGAGTATTTTAGCATTGTAAAATAGATGTGTGATTTAATTAAACTAAACAATAGCGTTTGCCAGAATGTTAACAGTTACATTTTCATATCAGTATGGAAGCTTCATGTCTTTATTAAATGTCATTTAATTTGTTATGGGAGAAGAGAATCACAAGACTCACAAGCACATGATTTTATTATTATGATAAAAAGATATTTACGTATGTCAAGTATTTCATTTTGTGCTCATATTTCAGCCTCTGTAACCTTACAATTGAATGTAAGATTTGAAGCTGTCCAAGGAATCATTATTCAGAACGATCCATCTATTGTCGAATCTGAGGGAACTCAACTTGGCCTTACAAACGATGTAAGTTAATTTTCAGTTCATATAATGAACAGGTCAAACATTCATGTTTTTAATGGAACTATCAAACAAATATATTATGCTGATTATTCATTTTATAACTATGATCATATATTGATTTTATACCTGTATCAATCATTATAGTGAGTGTAATAATTATGTAGAGGTGTCGTAGTCTATTATATAAAGCCAAGGGACTGTGGATCACACTTAACCTTGCCAGGATGCAGCTTACTGGTATTAACACACCACAATCACTTAAGGTTTTAGTTTTTGGTAGTAAATTGTGCGGAATGCAACCTATTTTACAAGGACATTATGATCTGGTTTATTTTGACATGTATTCATATTTAAATATGATCATAAGCTCCTGTTATTACCTAAGCTAGACGCATTACGACCCCCTATCTCACACACTTTTCAAACTGTTCGTAGCGAGTAAAATAAAAATGCCCATTTTCTATCATGTCCGTTACGGACAAAATATCCAATATCTCCTTAACCATCGGGTGGAAAACTCTGAAATATGTCAAACTGTCTTATATAAGCAACAATCTAAATGTTTACGCTGGAATTGACCATACATACAAATTATATGACATGTCACACAAATCAAGTAAATAAAGGTTTATTACGTGAAATCCTAATCTGAATGATATTCTAAATTGTGATAACCAGGTTTAATGTGAATATATTCTGTTCATCACCAGGTGCTTTCATATCTCAATTCAATTCCTGCACTCGGAGGTAATGTACTCGACGTCATAATTACAAACCGAAATGTGACCAGTCCCTACGCTTGGATAGAATTCAGAGTTGATGTCAACACAACATTTAGTATCAACAATACGGTATTGGAATCTGAGTTCAACGACGCCTTACCACCTAACCAGCATTTCGGTCCTTTGGGGAAAGCAAATGTTGTAAGCCGAGAAGGTAAGCGATTAACCCTTCAACTGTCATGACGATGCCCCTTCATGTTACAGTGCCAAGTACATGTAAACTTGTAATTGAGCTATATATTCACTAACTAGTGTGTGTGTCAGTAAACACATTTTTAGGCATTACTCCCAGTGTTAAAGATGGTATGCTCGATCTGTAATGAAAATCACAAGTCAGAAAAAATTGGAACCAGCGGGATTCGAACCTGTCATCTACTGCTTGCCGGGCAGCGACTTAACCACCAGGCTATTCTGGTTCACGGCCAAGTCACGATGAACTGGAATCAAATACCCAAGATCCTCCTCTTTCTGACTCATCAACATTCAACGGTCCGCCGTGGACAATAGTAATTGAAGAAGCTTAATGGGAGGTATTTTAATTAGTAAACACATTTTTAGCATTACTCCCAGTGTTAAAGATCGTATGCTCGATCTGTAATGAAAATCACAAGTCAGAAAAAATTGTGTGTGTGTGTGTAATGTATAAAGATTTCAATTGTAGTTATATGGCTACTGCTGATAATATGGTAAGGTATAACTCTTGGGATACTCGTGGGATAACTCTTGGTCGCCAAGAAGAAGCCGGCAAAACACCCACCTGCTGCCGAAATGATAAACTGGAAGATAATATTGGAAGTTTCATGGCAAGCAAAACTTTCTCGAAAGTCTTGACGTGTATATATGTTTGTCAAAGAATAAATAGGTATTTCCTGAGCACTATAAAGCTTGGGTACTACTTACTGAGTAAAGTATAAATACTGATAAGGCTAATCTGGGTAAACAAGACATCATTATTACTATTATCATTATCATTATTACTATTGTCATTATTAATATTATTATTATTGTAATTATTATTAGTATTATTGTATTATTACTATTATCATTATTAATATTATTAAAATAAATAAATGCGTGCCTTGTTAATAATACCCTAGATGTTGACGAATGTGCTGCTGATGCAAGCCTATGTAGTAATGGAACGTGTACTAACAACATAGGTTCTTTCACCTGTACCTGTAATGATGGATATATAGCAGACGGATCGAGGACTGCTTGTATTGGTATGTAAATGTATTTATATTTTCATCTAAATTGACAAATAATGACCAAAATCATATGTAATGGAAGAATGAATGGAGAATATCTTTAAAGTACTGTGAATTGCAGGCCTACTAATGTCATTGCCGTTGACTAGAGAAAGAAAGAAAAGAAAAGAAAAGTAAAGAAAATATCCAGTCCTATCACCACAGAAATATTTCATGAGGTGCGTTATACTACATGTATTATCTTAAAGGTATATATATTCCACAATAACAATAGACTGTTGGAACATCTTCAGAGTTTTCCACCCATTCGCCAGTATTTTCCTCTCGTTCCTCTGCTTGCCACCTGCAATATATATCACATCTGTACCTCATAGAAATAGTCAGTTCAATCCTCTTTCCTCAATGCACGAATTAATACGATGTTCATATTGTACTCATATCTTACCTATGTACTAGGTAATTTTAATTATCATCGTCGCTATACAGTGCGTATTAAAAAATATATATATCAAACTTTGATAGCCTATAATTAAAAAGCTATAACCAATGTGATCTTGAAATCTATTTCAAGGCAAAGAGTAACTTGTATTCTGTCTAATGATACCTCATTCATGAATTTTTCTGCCACAGATCACTAAGTACCTGCGTTTTTTAAAAGTGGCGTCAAAAACTCCTTGAACCAAGTTTGGGCTGATGCAAAGCAAAGAATGTGGGTCAAGCCATACGAATGTGTTACTTCAGGCTAAAAACCTTTTAAAAGTTGAATTCTCTTTCGTGCTTCAATGCTTCATCGTTTAAAGTGATCCAGTGTATCTAAGCTTTCACATGACCTGGTTTCAATCCATATGATAATCTCAGTTTTTTTAACAGCCTTCTAACTTCTTGTTTCATAATAATAAAAACTAGCTGCATTGCACAATTTCACCTGCAAAAGCTGCATAAGGTGTTTTCCTTGAATAGCGCGTAAACTCAAAGATCTGCTGACTTTAAAGACTGAAAAAATATAAGGAAGGATACATGTGTTGAGAAATACCAAAGTAGACTTTTCTAAAATAAAAAAATAAACTTTGTCAATTTTAAAAAGAAAGTGAGATGGTGTCATGGCAAAGAGAATATCATAAATTATGCTTGTAATACGCCTATCCTTGAGTTTGAGTTGACATTAACACCTTTTCTATTCATATGCACAAAATTGATTGAAATAACTTAGCAATTGTTTTCAAACTGGAATAACATAAGCATTATTGGTTTTGACCCACATGCGTACGGTTGCTTCGGCCCTGACTTGGTACAAGAGGAGTTTGACAATACTTTTTAAAAGCATGCTGCTCAGTCATCCGTTGCAGCACGGTTATGAATAAGGTATTATTTGACAGAATATAAGTTGCTCTTTACTATAAAATAATTTTTAAGCCTATAGACGTTATAACTTTTTAATTAGAATATACCAAAGTTGGGTATACATTTTTATACGAACAAACTGTATGGGGGATACGTAGATTCATCGATGCTATTAGAGACATGTCACCATGCTATGCGTGCCTTAATTGTATCTAGATTAGATTACTGTAATAGTCGTTGTAATGTTTTGTCCGCTAAGATAGAACGAAACTAAAAACTGTGACGCGTCGAGCCGCTAAATTAATAATTGTCCCTGGATCATGAACTCATATTTCACCCTTGATTAGGGAACTCCACTCGTATCTATACACCAACGCATTCTGTATAAAGTATGAACGTCTTCAAACTTCCCAATCATTTGGCACCTTGATATCTTAATAACATCCTCAAAAATATATACACCATCTCGTAATCTTCGCTCCACAACTGACACATGTAAACGTATTATTCCCAAATATATACTCCATCAACGGAAAAAAAATGTTTTACAGTAGCTGCTTAAAAGAGGTGGAACAAAATATTCTCCCTTCAAAAGATCCCTTAAAGCGACATAAGCATTGGGTTTTCATGGGGAATGTGACACCATTCGGGTGTTTACCCTATATCAGGTGTTGTCAATTACAGAGAGGTGACTTCACTTTTTTACGACAGGCAGATCTCATGTAATGCATTGTACCCTCCTCTACCACAGTGTCAGGAAATGTCATCATGATAAATCTCCTTTAACTTTGACAAGCTTAGACCCATAGTTATGGTCACAACCCCCCCCCCCCCCCCCCCCCTTCAATCTGGTTTCGCTGCCTGCTTGCATGGGAGACTTTACACCAAAACGCACTTCTTCTCTAAGTAATCTAAATTTGTCTGCTTTTTTTTTAGTCTGTGAATTTCTCCGTTTTTTATTTTCAAATTTATTTCTTGTAAGCGTTATGGTACTTTTTAAGCTCACCTGAGCCTAAGGCTCGAGTGAGCTATTGCGATGGAAATTTGTCCGTCGTCCGTCGTGCGTCGTCCGTTAACTTTTTACATTTTCATCTTCTTCTCCAAAACCCATGATCGGAATTCAACCAAACTTGGTAGGAATCATCCTTAGGGGTAGGGGACCCAAAGTTGCTAAAATGGTACATGTGGCCCCCAGGGGGGCCCAGGGGAGGGCCCTCAATTGTAAAAGCTATGTAAATTTCAAACATCTTCTTCTCCAGAACCAGGCATAGCTCAGACTTGGTATTGTGTATGGAGATACCTCTATAGATGAAGAATGAATGTTGTTCATGAGATTTCTCTGAGTGGCCCTATAGGGGCCCTGTGGGGGTAACATACTGGAGGGGGGGGGGCTGCCAGGCAAAATGTACATTCTGATCTTCTTCTCCAAAACACATGATCGGAATTCAACCAAACTTGGTAGGAATCAGCCTTAGTGGTAGGGGACCCAAAGTTGCTAAAATGGTACATGTGGCCCCAGGGGGGCTCAGGGGGGCCCAGGGGGAAGGCCCCCAATTGTAAAAGCTATGTAAATTTCAAACATCTTCCTCTCCAGAACCAGGCATAGCTCAGACTTGGTATTGTGTATGGAGATACCTCTATAGATTAACAATATTATGTTGTTCATGAAATTTCTCTGAGTGGCCCTATAGGGGCCCTGTGGGGGTAACATACTGGAGGGGGGGGGGGGGCGCTGCCAGGCAAAATGTACATTCTGATCTTCTTCTCCAAAACACATGATCGGAATTCAACCAAACTTGGTAGGAATCATCCTTAGGGGTAGGGGATCCAAAGTTGCTAAAATGGTACATGTGGCCCCCAGGGGGGCCCAGGGGGAGGGCCCCCAAGTGTAAAAGCTATGTAAATTTCAAACATCTTCTTCTCCAGAACCAGGAATAGCTCAGACTTGGTATTGTGTATGGAGATACCTCTATAGACGAAAAATGAAAGTTGTTCATGAATTTTTTCTGGGTGGCCCTATAGGGGGTCTGTGGGGGTAATATACCGGAGGGGGGGGGGGGGTGGGCAAGTTGTCCGCCATCCATAAACATTTTACATTTTCAGCTTCTTCTCCGAAACCCATGATTGGAATTTAACCGAACTTGGTAGGAAGCTCAGACTGGGGGGGGGGGGGGGAATTATGTTAATTTCTAACATCTCATGTACATCCTCCTAGTTGTTTCAATTTCTAACATATCTCCTGGTGGTGCTAGAGAGAACATGCACCAGATGTGAATTGATCCACCTCAGGTGAGCGTCGTGCCCCCTGGGGCTCTTGTTTCTTTTAGCGCTCCTTTATATTCGATATCATTATCATTATATGATATTACTACACATGCCAAAATTATGATATCGTTACAGTTTCAGCAACATTGTAAAGTATGGTAATATTTAACGAGTGTAAATTGCTACATTTATCTAGTCGTAGCAAGAACTGCAAAATTCTATTATTCCATGTTATAATAATTATTTTTTTCTGCCAGAGATTGACGAGTGTGCCATTGATTCATCTCTATGTGCTAATGGAACATGTAATAACACCGCCGGTTCGTATACTTGCACCTGTGATGGGGGTTTTGTTCTAGACAACACTGATGTAAATTGTGAAGGTATGTATTGATAACACCTAACGTAGAAAGATTACATGATCATATAGGTAGAGTTATAGAAATTAAGAGAGACAGATACAAGTTGATCTACACAATTTTATTTTTGAACGGCATGCAAGTTTTCACTAAACTCTTGTAATTTGATTCCTTTGCTTAGTATGATGACTTTATTTTTTTCTGATTTGACTTACACAGTTCGTTATACTTTCTCTGTTTCATGTATCATAACGAAACAACGATGAGGCAATCTTTAAGTAAACTCCCTAGAGTTGCAATTCTCCCCCATCGCCCAAATATCATTAAACTTATATTTCAATGTAAGAACACGTTTTTTAGCTCACCTGAGCCTAAGGCTCGAGTGAGCTATTGCGATGGAAATTTGTCCGTCGTCCGTCGTCCGTCGTCCGTCGTCCGTTAACTTTTTACATTTTCATCTTCTTCTCCAAAACCCATGATCGGAATTCAACCAAACTTGGTAGGAATCATCCTTAGGGGTAGGGGACCCAAAGTTGCTAAAATGGTACATGTGGCCCCCAGGGGGGCCCACGGGGAGGGCCCCCAATTGTAAAAGATATGTAAATTTCAAACATCTTCTTCTCCAGAACCAGGCATAGCTCAGATTTGGTATTGTGTATGGAGGTACCTCTATAGATGAAGAATGAATGTTGTTCATGAAATTTCTCTGAGTGGCCCTAAAGGGGCCCTGTGGGGGTAACATACTGGAGGGGGGGGGGGGGCGCTGCCAGGCAAAATGTACATTCTGATCTTCTTCTCCAAAACACATGATCGGAATTCAACCAAACTTGGTAGGAATCATCCTTAGGGGTAAGGGACCCAAAGTTGCTAAAATGGTACATGTGGCCCCCAGGGGGGCTCAGGGGGAGGGCCCCCAATTGTAAAACCTATGTAAATTTCAAACATCTTCTTCTTCAGAACCAGGCATAGCTCAGACTTGGTATTGTGTATGGAGGTACCTCTATAGATGAAGAATGAATGTTGTTCATGAAATTTCTCTGAGTGGCCCTAAAGGGGCCCTGTGGGGGTAACATACTAGAGGGGGGGGGGGGCGCTGCCAGGCAAAATGTACATTCTGATCTTCTCCAAAACACATGATCGGAATTCAACCAAACTTGGTAGGAATCATCCTTAGGGGTAGGGGACCCAAAGTTGCTGAAATGGTACATGTGGCCCCCAGGGGGGGCCCAGGGGGAGGGCCCCCAATTGTAAAAGCTATGTAAATTTCAAACATCTTCTCCAGAACCAGGCATAGCTCAGACTTGGTATTGTGTATGGAGATACCTCTATAGATGAAGAATGAATGTTGTTCATGAAATTTCTCTGAGTGGCCCTATAGGGGCCCTATAGGGGGTCTGTGGGGGTAACATACTGGAGGGGGGGGGGGGGGCGCTGCCAGGCAAAATGTACATTCTGATCTTCTCCAAAACACATGATCGGAATTCAACCAAACTTGGTAGGAATCATCCTTAGGGGTAGGGGATCCAAAGTTGCTAAAATGGTACATGTGACCCCCAGGGGGGCCCAGGGGGAGGGCCCCCAAGTGTAAAAGCTATTTAAATTTCAAACATCTGCTTCTCCAGAACCAGGAATAGCTCAGACTTGGTATTGTGTATGGAGATACCTCTATAGACGAAAAATGAAAGTTGTTCATGAATTTTTTCTGGGTGGCCCTATAGGGGGTCTGTGGGGGTAACATACTGGAGGGGTGGGGGGAATTATGTTAATTTCTAACATCATCTCATGTACATCCTCCTAGTTGTTTCAATTTCTAACATATCTCCTGGTGGTGCTAGAGAGAACATGCACCAGATGTGAATTGATCCACCTCAGGTGAGCGTCGTGCCCCCTGGGGCTCTTGTTTTTTCAATACATATATTTCGTCATGGGAATACTCGATGAAATTTATTGCCTTGGATCATAATTATTAACCCGGAGAAGTATATTTTTATGGTGTATATAAAGATCACATCTTTAAAACATTACTGTTGTCTCTTGAACAGACATTGATGAATGTACTGACGACCCCAGTCTCTGTGATAATGGAGTATGCATGAATAACGAGGGATCATATAGTTGCAACTGCATTCCTGGGTATGACGTAGACGTCACAATGACTATTTGCATAGGTAAGTATAAATCATAATGAAATAACGGTGACATTCCGACATATGCCATGGGGATAATTCTTTCTGGCTTGATATCTTCATAGATATATTTTTCAATTTTTCATTTTCAAGACATTTATTTGCAACTTTTCAATATAAGTGTACAAAGTAATAATGGTTGTAACAAAAAATACGACATAATACACATTCATATGTTACATACATAGTTGGAGGACACACCGCTAAAAGCAAAAGCTTGAGGCGAGGGTGCCCTTAGTAACATACTACATACTATTACTTAATAAAGATATAAAAAGAACATAACTACATACAAAAAAAAATAACATTCCTTGACCGCTGAGCTTAATTGGAGGGGGAAAAAAGGGAGAAAGGGGTAACAAAAGGTAACGCTAGGGGGCTTGTCTCGAATGGGTGGGTTGCGGGAGCGGGATGGGAGCGGGAACGGGCACACCCTTTCGAGACAAGCCCCCCCCCCCCGGTTATCTCGAATGGACGTGTTCCCAGCGAGGAGTTCAACCGGGGGGGGGGGGGGCTTTCCTCGGATGGGTGTGTTGAGTAGACTTTTGTAAAAAGACGTTTTAGAAATTTTTGAAAAATGTACTCTTGCTGCTTTTTTCGTTTTTCTTTTGTCTAAGATGTAGAAAATATAATAAAACAGTATCTAAAAAAGCTTTTGACAAGGAAATCATTATTTGTGCAAAATAAATAGGAGAATTGAATAATTATGCATTACAACACACGGGGACGAAAGGGCAAGTGGCGTAGCTAGGATTTTTTATTTATTTATTTTTATTTTTTTGGCGTGACCTGACTAAAAATTGTAAAATTATGTTACAGACATGTGCTGACATAAGCCAAGGTGTGTTTATCATCTTTCCAAAGTTTGAAACACCTTTTAATGCCACTATCATTCTATCAATACCCACTATCAAAAGTCAAAACGCATATTAAAAGGTCGTTTGTACCCGGCCCCCAACTCCCCATCCAAGGGGTAGGCCTATGCTCGTACCTCCTTTTCAAAAGTGACCCCCTATCCCGGAGAAGTTGGAATTTGTTTTACCCCCCTATCCCGGGGAATTTTCTGAGATATTGGACCCCCTATCCAGGCAATTTAGGAAATTAACCAGCCCCCCCCCCCCCCCCCTCCTATCCCCGGGGAGGAAACCACCAGAGTCTGCGAAAATTGACCCCTATTTACATTTTCGCGGGGGTATTTTTTCATCTTCCTCACTCATCTTCCTATTTTTGTCTTAACCACCCACCAATAAGGGGTGGGGCATGGCAAACTTGTGCCCCCCCCCCCCGTAAAAAAAAAATTTAAAAAAAATACGCCGCAGTGAATTAGCATTCTATTCTGGACTGTCTGCCCGACCAGACCTTTGAATTTTAAATGAACATTCCATCATAAATTCATGCAACCTCATACATTCATTTGATTCTAACCAAAAACAAAGACTAACAAGATATTTGCTAATGTATTTTGTATGGTGTCTGTGAATGTCCTGTTGAGTACAATTACAACGACAGACAAAACAATGTGAAACATTTGTCCATGTTTTATTCAGAAACAGCTTGAGGGTGTATGTATGTAATAATAATAATAATAATAATATTGGGTATTTATATAGCGCTCGTATCCACCAATGGTGCTCAAGGCGCTCCAATATTACCCTGGCTTTCGCCGAGCTGCCCTATAAAGCGCTCAAAGTATTTCAAGGAATAAATTCATACCAGGTACCCATTTACTACACCTGGGTGGAGAGTGGCAAATGTAGATTAATGTCTTGCCAAAGGAAATTAGTGCCGCGGCGGGACTCGAACCGCGAACCATGAGATCCACAGTCCGGTGACGTATCCACTAAACCACGACACCTCCACATGTGTGTGCCCTTTCGTCCCCGTGTGTTTTAATGCATAATTATTCAATTTTCCTATTTATTTTGCACAAATAATGATTTCCTTGTCAAAAGTTTTTTTAGATACCGTTTTATTATATTTTCTACATCTTAGACAAAAGAAAAACAAAAAACCAGAAAGAGTACATTTTTCAAAAATTTCTAAAACGTCTGTTACAAAAGTCTACTCAACACACACATTCGAGGAAAGCCCCCCCCCCCCCCCCCCCCCCCCCGGTTGTCTCGAAGTGGCGCGTTCATTGAACTTCTTGCTGGGAACGCGTCCATTGGAGATAACCGGGGGGCTTGTCTCGAAAGGGTGTGCCCGTTCCCGCTCCCATCCCGCTCCTGCAACCCACCCATTCGAGACAAGCCACGCTAAGGCTAGATATAGTATTTGGGTTGAAAAGTTAAAAATGCGGTTGGTGCATAATATTAACTGTGGTGCCATATAACTGTGGTGTCATACAGCCAATAAGAAGATACAATGTACTGTTTTATAGTCAACCCTTGTTTAGCCAGATGTCAGCCATTTGAAGCTATGCAATTTTAGGAATTTGCATCTCAGTTGAAGTGCTCAAACCATTTTAAAACTTTGTACATGTATATAATATATTGTTGTTTATGTGTGTCAGAGCTAGTTTTCCAAGTGAATAAGTACTACATTTTTACTTTTTTACTTGCAGAATAATAATGAAAACGAAAAATACTGAAGACCTACAGTGATATTCAACTTTTGGGGTATTTATCGTTCTAATCCTAACCCATTTTATATATATATATATAATATAATAATAATATAATACTGTTCTTGTATATCGCTTATCACATTATAATATAACGTCCCTATGCGCTTCCAAAGGGTTTTTGGATATTTTTGGATATTATTACCCTGGCTTTAGGTCCAGAATAAATCCTGCCAGGTACCAATTTAACACCTGGGTGGAGAGTGGCAAATGTGGATTAATGTTTTGCCAAAAGACGCTAGTGCCAGGCTGAAATTCGAACCCTCAACCCTTGGATTGAGAGTCAAGTGAATGAACCACTATACCACGACACCTCCACAATTTATACATGTTTTGGCATTTCATTTATATATATTCATCTCTCGATAGACATCAACGAGTGTGATATTGATCCTTCCCGATGTATTAATGGAACCTGCATGAATACCGACGGGGCTTTCACTTGTAATTGTGACGGTGGATATGAGAGGAGTATAAATGGAAAAGCTTGTAACGGTAAGTTATTATCTAGATTATCTAGATATTAATCAACAAAATAAATACAGTATTATCCAAACCCAGGTTCATTATATGGCATTTAAAAAAATCATCAAATTTATTAAATACATATTATAAACACGTACAAATACCGTAAGTAAATAGTATTGTAGGAATTACAATAAAAAATAATTTTTAAACGAACAAATTGAATACAGATTTTCTTTCTCTCTTCTTAAAAACTGAACATTGTTGGTACATATTCTGGTATTGCATTTCACTCTTTCGACATGCTTCGGGCAAAAAAGGGAATTGTGTACAAAAAATACATAGTCTGCAATGTGGGTGTGCGTAAAGGGATGTGTGACTAGTATAGGGTTTAGGATCAAATGATTGTCGAAATCAATTATTTATAGTTAACAGCACATGCAGTTACTGCATGATAATTATCCACTTTCAACAATTCAAGACAAGGCCATTTCTGCGAGTTTTCCCAAAGCCGCCAGTACTCACTCAAGCGTTAAATACTATCAATACTTATAGTGTCATCCGATTATACAGACCCTAACCAATAGTATTACTTTTCTTAATCATATTGATATTGTGAAATTATTTTTTGGAGTATAATCTTCAAAATGTGTACTTATTTATACACACAGTGTGTGTGTAGTCCCAAGTCCTTGTGTTGCCATAAAGCCATTATGGTAATAGCCGGGAGGGCGCATTGTTATACATAATTTGTATATATATATATATATATATATATATACATATATATATAAATATACCGTGTAATCGTAATAAATTCTCCAATAGATTTGTTAAAGTAATTTGTTATTCATTCCATATTCCTATAAACTGGTTTTATTTTTCAATTTGTATTTTTTACATCTATTTAGATATTGATGAATGTTTGAACGATCCAAGTCTTTGTGCTAACGGAACTTGCAATAATACCGACGGGTATTACACTTGTATCTGCGACATCGGATTTGAATTGGATGGGGATGGTGCTGCCTGTAACGGTAATAGTTTGAAACATATAGTAGAGAGCACAGGGGCTTCTTCAAATAATTATTGCATATAACGCTTGTGAATAGTACTGCATTAATCGTAACGAGTTGAGTGTTATGAAGGAACTATCTCTGAAGCTTCAGTAATAACTTCTTTGTATTACACGGTATGTACCAAATACGGTAGGGATTTTGCATAGAGCATACAGCCGGGCAATGGAGCTTCTGCAAATAATTCCTATTTAGTGATCTTTATTGAAGCATATTACTTCCTTACATCGTTGTATTTTTCGAATAATAATAAGAAAATTCCATTTATTGGAAGCGTTAATCATGTTACAATTGAAATATAAGTGTTTGTAAACAGATCTACTGCCCTTCGCTTACTCCAGTTGTTATTGATATTTTCTCATAGACATCGATGAATGCGCTGCTGATGTTAATCCTTGTGGTAACGGCACATGCACTAATAACAATGGATCTTACACATGTGTCTGTGATAGCGGATTTGTATTAAGTGAGGACGGTGGTACTTGCAACGGTATGTATCAAACACTTGGAACTTTGGAACCTAATAGCATTATATTTAACACTGAAACTTTTCCAACCTTTGCGTTACTTCGTAACTGTATCTGTGGAAACAGATGAATTTGTTTTAAAATTTAATACAGGGGGAAATGGACAGATTCCATAATCAAGGAATTTATTTATTTTTTAATTTGGGAATTGGCTATCAAGCATTCTGTTATATGTTGTCTCCGTGATATCTAGAACTTCTTCCATAATATTCCTTTGATTTCAACGCCGTACAACTCTTCGTTTTCTTCTTTTAAAGCAGATGTAAAAACCAAAATATTTTTAATTGTAGTTCTGTAATGATAAATTCCTTATATTTTCAATAGCTCAATGCGGTTCAACGATTTGTGAAAATGGTGGTTCATGCACCGTTCCGAATGGATCATGTGAATGCCTTGCTGGTTTTGATGGATTTTCATGTGAAAATGGTAAGTGGCAAACGTGTGTGTGTGAGTGTGCGGGAGATTGTGTATGTTTTTCTATGCGTGTATGTTTTTCTGTAGTAAAAGACATTCTTATATATGGATTATTCTTTCTTTTTTATAAATTTTTCAATTGCAAGCAACATGTATTTAATATGTAACATATCATTATAAGTTAACTTTAAGTAGGTTAGAACAAATTTAGTTGGAATCAGTTGAAACAAATTTAATAAATTTAACAGTAATTATATGTCAAAGTCGTAACAAAAATTACGAAAGACTAAATGAAGTTCCATTTTATATTGTTTTCAATAAAATATCTTATATGACAAGTAATTGCAAGCATATGTTAAGTCGCACTGTTTGTTCGTGCTAAAGCTTGCCAAAAACTTAACCCGGCACAGGATTAGCACTGTGGCACTGGGGGTGGTACATTGGGGTAGATTAAAGGGTTTAGTAACCATGACAGCAATTTTGTTGTACTTTTTATGAATGTTTAGTTGCAAATACAGTACCATTCTCTCAGAAAGAGAAATAATTTTTTTTTTTTTTAATTTTCTTTTGTTAATGAATATGGCAGTTATCAATCAAGACAAATAGAAATGCTGATACAATTGTACAGTAATGACTGTGGATGTGAAATATATCGATCGATTCAATATCCACTGTAATTTCAAGGTGCAAGGCCTCATGTTACATAAGTATGTCACATTCGAAACACTATTGTTATTCCCAGGCTTAACACAAAATGGGGGGAGCGATCCTTCGCTCATGCTGGGCCGTCAATATGGAATACTCTCCCTCAAGGGATTAGAAATAGCAGTTCTGTTGAAGTGTTCAAATATAATATTAAAAAGTATCTGTTTAATTTGGCCTATAATTGATTACCATTATCTTTCATGTCCTACCTCCCCTATTGCACTTTTGCTTATTTGTCATGTATTTCATCTTTTGCACAAGTTGCGCCTTGAGCATTTGATCATCAGGTAGATTCGGCGCCTTATAAATCTTATATATTATTATTATTATTATTCCAATATGCCACTATCCTGTATTAATGATATGAGGGGAAAACATATCCTGCCAGTGTTTGCACCTATGAAGAATATTGTATAAGTGTGAGGTTGTATTATTTCATGTTGAAAGAAAATGGGAATCGAACTGCCCTTTGTGATTAAAAAATAGAGGTTTTTGTCTATTAGCATGCATCATCACACAAAATCACAGTGCAACCTTGATTATTGTGCATGCATAACTTGAGTACTTTGGATGAATATGAACTGACATATATGGTTATTTCGAAAAGTAACGTTATTCATATGTGCATAATACAGTAAATATGAATGATTTGTTAACATGTCACGTCCGAAACACTTTTTTAAAGTCCTCATGAAAATATTATAGGATACATTCTTCCTAATTAACATTTTTGTTGTCAGTGAGATGGACAGAATAACAAACAATGGACAATGAGATTTAAAACTTACACATAAGAGAGTTTGAAGAGGATTTGTCTTAAATTTTGTTTTGGACGTGACAGGTGTTAACGCATAATGTTTAATGACTGCAAAAAGAAAGATTTGTTGTGAAAAAAACATCTGAATTGCACAATAAAGATAAAGAAATCTTGAATCTTGAATCTTAAATCTTAAAGAATAATGTTTTTTATTTCAGGACTATCATTGACCAACTTGTAGAACATTTTTGTTTTTGGTTGTTTGTTGTCTTTTTTGGGGGGGGGGGGGGGTAATATTCATCTAATACAGATGAATAAACAAATGATAGACTAAAACTATTTTTTAGTATTTTTTTTTATTCAGTTCATAATTTTTTTTTTAACCCAGACACTGACAACTGCTCTTCCAATCCCTGTATAAATGGAGGAAGTTGCAATGGTGGAGCAAACTCCTTCACTTGCAAAGTAGCAAAGCACTTTTTAACTTGAAGAAAAACACGCTGTATCGAATACGTTGTGGATGGGTTTGAATCACATTTTTATTTTTTACTATGTCGAATTATAAAAGTAGAGACGTTAACTCATTAACTGATGAACGCTTACTTTGACTTAACCCACATAGATATCGACGACTGCTCTCCCAATCCCTGTATGAATGGAGGAAGTTGCATTGATGGAGTAGATACTTTCACTTGTAACTGTGCTAGTGGATTTACTGGAAGTACATGTGAAACAGGTAAAAAAATATAACACTGGCTTGCTGTTCATTTTATATACAGATGTTCAGGTGTTTGTTACCCACGCCGATGAAATCGGCAGGGTTATGTAAAGGGCTCCGTATGTTTGTTACCCACGCCGATGAAATCGGCAGGGTTCGGCAGGGTTATGTAAAGGGCTCCGTATGTTTGTTTTTTTGTTTGTTTGTTTGTTTGTATGTTTGTTTGTTTGTTTGTTTGTGTACAAGATAACAAGAGAACGGGTGAACGGATTTGCACCAAATTTTCAGGGAATGTTCAGAAAGTGACAGGAAAGAATCGATTAGATTTTGGTGATGATTGGTTGACCCCTGCACATTCTGTGTGACCTTGAAGTTTTGACCCTGTAGTAAAGTATAGGAACTTCAGTTCAGATAGTGACAGGAAAGAAACTAGAAAGATTGATGACCCCAAACTTCGCCTGCAGATGCAGAAATATTTTGGCCAATCAAAACACTCATTACTTCGTCTCACCAAAAGTCTATTTCAGGTTTATGAATTTTAGAAGACTTTTAGACCCATTATTTGCCATTTCACTTCAAATCCGTACGAGCCTGCAATGAATATTCAAAGCCAACGTATCCCAGCAACAAGGGATTTTTCGCGCGCTTGAACTACTACTGCGAAAGCGGCTATGTACGGTATACTAGGCGGCTCTATAGCTTATAGCTAGCTAGCTAGCTATCGCGCGCGATACCTTTTTTATCTACAAATTCATTTCGATTCAGGCTACCCTAGCCCTACGGCTTCTCCTCTATTTCTTATTCTCTGTGCATTTCTGTTTATTCTCCCCGGTTCTTTCCACTTTGTTGTGGAAGTTTTTGTGATTTATTTTATCCTGGTGGACGTGTAGTACGTGATTTTAATTGTTTTCGGTGAAAATCTGGTCTTTTGAATAGCTACATTTGATTAGCACTTTTTTTACAAATTGACAGGAGTTACATGCTGCCATAGGCCTATGTTTTTAACCATAGCAAATGATCAACTCATCAGCAACAACTATTGGATTCATTAATAATAAGTTCCTATCCTATTCATTGTACGATTTGTCTTTGAGATACTATCAGAGGGGCATATTTTATCTTCATTGCTGCCATTTTACAATTTTTAACATGTTTTTAAAATAAGTGTCAATATATATATAATGATATTCGATTTTGATATTTGTTATGCCAATTATTCGTGTAAACATGAAATATTCAGCTGTGCTGCCCTTCGTGCTAAATGTATTGTACATGAATTGCGAATACAAATAAACCATTATTGAAAATAATCTGAGCGACTCATTTGGGGGGATGAAATATGCTGAAAATTGCTGCCATTTTACCATTTTTAACATGTTTTTAAATAAGTGTCAATATATATAATGATATTTGTTATGCCAATTATTTGTGTAAACATGAAATATTCAGCTCTGCTGCCCTTCGTGTTAAATGAATGAAATGAAATATGCTGAATATTGCTGCCATTTTTAAATATGTTGAAATTCGGAACATGTACAGGGAAAATACGTTTCCATTCCCCCCCCCCCCCAAAAAAAAAAAAAATCACCCCCAACAATGAAAGATCACTCGCTTTTGCGATTTTGTTTTCTGGTAGGTGCAGATCAACGCTTCTTAAACATTGATATTCTTTTTTATTTAGATCATTCTTCTTTTATCCAGAATATGATTTAGAAAAAGATCGTATAATCGTAAGAAACTTTTTTTCTTTGACTTGATTTGCTTAATAGATTTACAGGGGCGGATCCACGTTGGTCAGACCTTTTTTTCCGGGAGCAGAATATGATTTGGAAAAAATACAGTTTTAAGAGACGGTTGTTCTTTGGCTTGATTTGCTCAATATATTGCAAGATTTAGTCTTCGTTTAAAATACAAATTCTAATTTTATTAGTAGTTATCCACCGAATATGGAAACAATTTTCACCTTCTTTGTTTTTCGCTCATTGTCTTCGAAACTCACGTTGAACAGATATCAACGACTGTTCTCCTAATCCCTGTGTGAATGGAGGAAACTGTATTGATGGAACTGACTCCTTCACATGTACATGTGTTGCTGGTTATACAGGGAATACCTGCCAAACAGGTAGGCTTACTCAAAAAGGTTTCCAAGAGTGAATAGATTTGTTTTGTTAATGTTCTGGTTAACATTTTTATATGCGTTTTTGTTTGCAGGCATAACGTCTGATAACTTGATTCTTTTCGATTTTTATGAACCTTTAGATCATGTTTTCTGGATAATTAAAGGTATCAGTTGTCATGGAACTAGTAAAAAGGTCTACATTCTTATCCTCACTTTACTGTTATAAAACAATGATACAAAACTTTTTTTTTGCAACCAAATTTCTTAGCCTTTCTTTTTTTTTTAAGTAAAAAAAAATTCTTGAAATATTCATATTCTAATTTTGTCATTTGACCGTATCAGATATCGACGACTGTTCTCCTAATCCCTGTATGAATGGAGGAAATTGTACTGATGGAGTTGACTCCTTCACCTGTGCCTGTGCTTCTGGTTATTCCGACCCTACCTGCTCAACAGGTATTTTGCAATACTGAGCGTTTAAAAAAAAAGGAAACCACATTTTGAAATATTACTGTAAATGAACTTTATATTAGGTGACAATGAAATCCATAGAGTATAAAAGAGTCGTTCTTTTCCTTTTCAATGGTAACCTGTTTAAGTTTCCACGGTCATGCTTCACTGAACACCATTGTCTTCAAAGTTTTGTGCAAATTTAGTTGGCTCACTTTCTTGTAAAACATAATAGGCATGATGTTTAGGGGATGCCTGGGTGCTCTCATTCTCATTGTGGATAATTATTTTCCTTTCTAAAATTTGTGTTAACGAGATGTTATTCACCCATGATTCCGGGTTTTTGCTTTATAAAACCCTTTTCAGATAGGAATCGCTTTGCAAATAAGAGAGTCTCAGTATTTTTAACAAGGTTGCATGGTAAAAAAACAAAATAAACTCATTGTGAACCAAAAGGATTGCAATATACCAAGGAAATGCAAATCAAAGACAAAGAGCATAAAGAATGAAAATCAAACTCTTTTTTTTTTCTTTGTTGATTTTCAAAGATATCAGCTTTTAGTTGAAAATTCGGCGTAAGATGCCTGCAGCACTCCAAACGAATTATGTTCTCTGTGCTCCTGAAGATCTCACTTCTCCTTTTTCAAAGTTTATGACTAACTCATTTTATGCTTTGTGAAGTTCATAAGACTTCTTATTCATGTGCGAAATTAATCATCATGAAATTTGTTTACTAACGGATGGCCATGAAGAGCAACCAAGTTGGTGACAAAGCCATTCAACCCAAACCATGCCTATTGTCTTCACAAGAAAGTGAACCGACTTGAAATTTGCACAAATTTTGGAAGACAATGGTGTTCGTTGATGCGTGACCCTAGAAACCTAAACAAGTTACAATTGGAAAAGCAAATCCATTATTCTTTCATATGATATGAAAATAAACGCCGGCAAATATATAGTCTACTTGTAGGAAATTTTCAAAGTTGGGTTTCCTTTTCTTTTGAAACGCCCAGTATATTTATTCATATCAGCTAATATTTTATATCAAACGGATGTTCCTTTTTTTACGCAGCTTTTTCCAAGCAAAAGAAGTCTTATCTTGTTTCCACTGGTATAGGATAATAAAAATCATGATTTCTATACTCCCTGCTATTCACTATATCTACCGTCTCTGTAGAATCCAAGAAATTTCCTAGGTCTTGAACCCAATACTCATCTCGGGTCACTTATTATCAACAGAGTAAAGGGGTCACTTTCACATTACCAGCATTCTGGAAATCTTCATCTCATAATTTGGCACCAAATTTGGCAGTGAATGAAACGTCTGTCCGTCACGTTTCTTTACTCACGAACTATAAAAAACTTGGACAGATGATTTAGGGCACCTGCCTCCTGGAATAATGCGTCCATGAAGATTTTTGCCTACAGTCCTACACAGACCTAAAATGCGTGCTATGATCCGGTATTCAATAACTTTATTTTCTTTCTAGTTGAGTGTGGTTCCTCCGCTTGTCAGAATGGCGGAACATGCACAAATCCCGGACAGTCATGTGCATGTCTTACGGGTTTTACTGGCACTATGTGTGAAACAAGTAAGTACAAAAAAATATTTTTTAATTAAATATTGAGATTTTGTAATTAACATTAAACTAAATAAGTGAAAATTCGAATAAATGACTTCGCTTGGTGTTGACTTTTTCTGAACAAATGACTTTGATAAAGATTTTGATCCATTGAAAACAAATGATAATTTTCAAAGAATCTAAAAGAATTGCAAAAATCTACTTTCAAAGCAAAAGTTGTGCAATTTGCGCTAACCGCCTTTTCTCACACTTTTTTTAAATCAACACGAAATCGTGGATTCTAATTAATGGCCAACATATTTGTCAACTTGCAAAACACGTTTTAACTTCTAGGAAAACACGCTCTATCACATACGTTGTGGACGGGGTTGGATCACAGTTGTGTGTTTGTTTTTTACTATGTCGAATTTTCATGGTATACACATAACCTGATGAATGATTACATTGTCAAAACCCACATAGATATTGACGACTGCTCTACCAATTCCTGCATGAATGGAGGAAGTTGCATTGATGGAGTAGACACTTTCACTTGTAACTGTGCTATTGGATTTACTGGAAGTACATGTGAAACAGGTAAATAATATACTCCCGCTGGTCTTTTGAATAGCTACATTTGATTAACACTTTTCTTACAAATTGACAGGAGTTGCATGCTGCCATAGGCCTATGTTTTTAACCATAGCAAAAGATCAACTCATCAGCAACAACTATTGGATTCATTAATAATAAGTTCCTATCCTATTCATTGTACGATTTGTCTTTGAGATACTATCAGAGGGGCATATTTTATCTTCATTGCTGCCATTTTACAATTTTTAACATGTTTTTAAAATAAGTGTCAATATATATATAATGATATTTGATTTTTATAGTTCGTATGCCAACTGTTCGTGTAAACACGAAATATTCAGCTCTGCTCCCCTTCGTCTGAAATGTATTCTACATGAATTGCGAATACAAATAAACCATTATTGAAAATAATCTGAGCGACTCTTTTTGGGAGATGAAATATGCTGAATATTGCTGCCATTTTACCATTTTTAAATATGTTGAAATTCGGAACATGTATAGGGAAAATACGTTTCCATTTCCCCCAAAAAAATCACCCCCAACAATGAAAGATCACTCGCTTTTGCGATTTTGTTTTCTGGTAGGTGCAGATCCACGATTCTTAAACATTGATATTCTTTTTTATTTAGATCATTCTTCTTTTATCCAGAATATGATTTAGAAAAAGATCGTATAATCGTAAGAAACTTTTTTTCTTTGATTTGATTTGCTTAATAGATTTACAGGGGCGGATCCACGTTGGTCAGACCTTTTTTTCCGGGAGCAGAATATGATTTGGAAAAAATACAGTTTTAAGAGACGTTTGTTCTTTGGCTTGATTTGCTCAATATATTGCAAGATTTAGTCTTCGTTTAAAATACAAATTCTAATTTTATTAGTAGTTATCCACCGAATATGGAAACAATTTTCACCTTCTTTGTTTTTCGCTCATTGTCTTCGAAACTCACGTTGAACAGATATCAACGACTGTTCTCCTAATCCCTGTGTGAATGGAGGAAACTGTATTGATGGAACTGACTCCTTCACATGTACATGTGTTGCTGGTTATACAGGGAATACCTGCCAAACAGGTAGGCTTACTCAAAAAGGTTTCCAAGAGTGAATAGATTTGTTTTGTTAATGTTCTGGTTAACATTTTTATATACATTTTTGTTTGCAGGCATAACGTCTGATAACTTGATTCTTTTCGATTTTTATGAACCTTTAGATCATGTTTTCTGGATAATTAAAGGTATCAGTTGTCATGGAACTAGTAAAAAGGTCTACATTCTTTTCCTCACTTTACTGTTATAAAACAATGATACAAAACTTTTTTTTGCAACCAAATTTCTTAGCCTTTCTTTTTTTTTAAGTAAAAAAAAATTCTTGAAATATTCATATTCTAATTTTGTCATTTGACCGTATCAGATATCGACGACTGTTCTCCTAATCCCTGTATGAATGGAGGAAATTGTACTGATGGAGTTGACTCCTTCACCTGTGCCTGTGCTTCTGGTTATTCCGACCCTACCTGCTCAACAGGTATTTTGCAATACTGAGCGTTTAAAAAAAAGGAAACCACATTTTGAAATATTACTGTAAATGAACTTTATATTAGGTGACAATGAAATCCATAGAGTATAAAAGAGTCGTTCTTTTCCTTTTCAATGGTAACCTGTTTAAGTTTCCACGGTCATGCTTCACTGAACACCATTGTCTTCAAAGTTTTGTGCAAATTTAGTTGGCTCACTTTCTTGTAAAACATAATAGGCATGATGTTTAGGAGATGCCTGGGTGCTCTCATTCTCATTGTGGATAATTATTTTCCTTTCTAAAATATGTGTTAACGAGATGTTATTCACCCATGATTCCGGGTTTTTGCTTTATAAAACCCTTTTCAGATAGGAATCGCTTTGCAAATAAGAGAGTCTCAGTATTTTTAACAAGGTTGCATGGTAAAAAAACAAAATAAACTCATTGTGAACCAAAAGGATTGCAATATACCAAGGAAATGCAAATCAAAGACAAAGAGCATAAAGAATGAAAATCAAACTCTTTTTTTTTCTTTGTTGATTTTCAAAGATATCAGCTTTTAGTTGAAAATTCGGCGTAAGATGCCTGCAGCACTCCAAACGAATTATGTTCTCTGTGCTCCTGAAGATCTCACTTCTCCTTTTTCAAAGTTTATGACTAACTCATTTTATGCTTTGTGAAGTTCATAAGACTTCTTATTCATGTGCGAAATTAATCATCATGAAATTTGTTTACTTACGGATGGCCATGAAGAGCAACCAAGTTGGTGACAAAGCCATTCAACCCAAACCATGCCTATTGTCTTCACAAGAAAGTGAACCGACTTGAAATTTGCACAAATTTTGGAAGACAATGGTGTTCGTTGATGCGTGACCCTAGAAACCTAAACAAGTTACAATTGGAAAGCAAATCCATTATTCTTTCATATGATATGAAAATAAACGCCGGCAAATATATAGTCTACTTGTAGGAAATTTTCAAAGTTGGGTTTCCTTTTCTTTTGAAACGCCCAGTATATTTATTAATATCAGCTAAAATTTTATATCAAACGGATGTTCCTTTTTTTACCCAGCTTTTTCCAAGCAAAAGAAGTCTTATCTTGTTTCCACTGGTATAGGATAATAAAAATCATGATTTCTACACTCCCTGCTATTCACTATATCTACCGTCTCTGTAGAATCCAAGAAATTTCCTAGGTCTTGAACCCAATACTCATCTCGGGTCACTTATTATCAACAGAGTAAAGGGGTCACTTTCACATTACCAGCATTCTGGAAATCTTCATCTCATAATTTGGCACCAAATTTGGCAGTGAATGAAACGTCCTTCCGTCACGTTTCTTTACTCACGAACTATAAAAAACTTGGACAGATGATTTAGGGCACCTGCCTCCTGGAATAATGCGTCCATGAAGATTTTTGCCTACAGTCCTACACAAACCTAAAATGCGTGCTATGATCCGGTATTCAATAACTTTATTTTCTTTCTAGTTGAGTGTGGTTCCTCCGCTTGTCAGAATGGCGGAACATGCACAAACCCCGGACAGTCATGTGCATGTCTTACGGGTTTTACTGGCACTATGTGTGAAACAAGTAAGTACAAAAAAATATTTTTTAATTAAATATTGAGATTTTGTAATTAACATTAAACTAAATAAGTGAAAATTCGAATAAATGACTTCGCTTGGTGTTGACTTTTTCTGAACAAATGACTTTGATAAAGATTTTGATCCATTGAAAACAAATGATAATTTTCAAAGAATCTAAAAGAATTGCAAAAATCTACTTTCAAAGCAAAAGTTGTGCAATTTGCGCTAACCGCCTTTTCTCACACTTTTTTAAAATCAACACGAAATCGTGGATTCTAATTAATGGCCAACATATTTGTCAACTTGCAAAACACGTTTTAACTTCTAGGAAAACACGCTCTATCACATACGTTGTGGACGGGGTTGGATCACAGTTGTGTGTTTGTTTTTTACTATGTCGAATTTTCATGGTATACACATAACCTGATGAATGATTACATTGTCAAAACCCACATAGATATTGACGACTGCTCTACCAATTCCTGTATGAATGGAGGAAGTTGCATTGATGGAGTAGATACTTTCACTTGTAACTGTGCTATTGGATTTACTGGAAGTACATGTGAAACAGGTAAATAATATACTCCCGCTGGTCTTTTGAATATTGACATTACATTAGTTTAGCACTTTTTGGGGGGAAATTGACAAATAATACAGAAAAGGGAGTTACATACTGTCATAGGCCTATGTTTTTAACCATAACAATTGATCAATTCATCAGCAACAATTATTTGATTCCTTAATAATGAGTTCCTATCCTATTCATTGTACGATTTCATTTTGAGATAGGCCTACGGGCATATTCCACCCTAAGCTGAGCGACTCATCTTTTTAGGATAAAATATGCTGAAATTCGGAACATGTAAGACGGAAAATACGTTTCCATTTCCCCCCAAAAGTGAAAGATCAATCGCTTTTGCGATTTTGTTCTCTGGCAGGTGCAGACCCACGATTCTCAGACATTCATCTATATATATTTTTTTTTGTTAGATCATTCTTTTTTTAAAACCAGAATATGATGATGTTGAAAAAGATCGTATAATCATAAGAGACTTTTCTTTGACTTGATTTGCTTAATAGATTTACAGGGGCGGATACATGTTGGTCAGACATTTTTTTTCCGAGAGCATTTCTTCCCCGCAATATTTTTTTTTTTGAAAATATACAGGCTTAAGAAAAGTTTTGTTCTTTGGCTTGATTTGCTCAATAGATTGCAAGATTTAGAGTTAGAATGTTTCATTCCCGAACTATCTTTAATCTTCGTTTCAAATACAAATTCCAATTTTATTAGTAGTAATCCATCGAATATGTAAAAAATTTTCACGTTCTTTGTATTTCGTTCATTGTCTTCGAAACCCACGTTGAACAGATATCAACGACTGTTCTCCTAATCCCTGTGTGAATGGAGGAAACTGTATTGATGGAATTGACTCCTTCACATGTACATGTGTTGCTGGTTATACAGGGAATACCTGCCAAACAGGTAAGCTTACTCCAAAAGGTTTCCAAGAGTGATTAAATTTGTTTTTTTAATGGTCTGGTTGACATTTGTATATACATTTATGTTTGCAGGCATAACGGCTTATACCTTGATTCGTATTGTTTTGGGGAATCGTTATATCTAGTTTTCTGGATAATTAAAGGTATCAGTTGTCATAGAACTAGTAAACAGGTCTACATTCAGTTAACTCTGTATAAGACAATAATAAAAAACAAATTTCATAGCCTTTTTTTTTGTTAAAGTAAAAAATAGAACTCTTGAAATATTCATATTCTAATTTTGTCATTTGACCGTATCAGATATCGACGACTGTTCTCCTAATCCCTGTATGAATGGAGGAAATTGTACTGATGGAGTTGACTCCTTCACCTGTGCCTGTGCTTCTGGTTATTCCGACCCTACCTGCTCAACAGGTATTTTGCAATACTGGGCGTTTAAAAAGAAAAGGAAACCCAACTTTGAAATATTCCTGTAAATGAACTATATGTTACCTGACAATGATAACTAGTTTAGGTTTCCAGGGTCATACTTCACTGAACACCATTGTCTTCAAAATTTTGTGCAAAAATCTAATTGGCTCACTTTCTTGTAAAACACAATAGGCATGATGTTAAGGAGATGCTTGGGTGCTCTCATTCTCATTGTGGATAAATATTTTCTTTTTCAAATTTGTGTTAATGAGATGTTATTCACCTATGATTCCCAGATTTTGCTTTATAAAACCCTTTTCAGATAGGAATCGCTTTGCAAAGAAGGCAGTCTCAGTATACTTTAACGAGGTTGCATGCCAAAAAAAACATAGAACTCATTGTGAACCAAAAGGATTGCAATATCACAAGGAATTGCAAATCAAAGACAAAGAGCATAAAGAATGGAATCAAAATCTCATGCGTGTGATTCAAGATTTTTCTTTGCTGATTTTTTATAAAATATCAGCTTTTAGTTGAAAAAATCGGCGTAAGATGCCTGCAGCACTCCAGACAAACTAATATGTTCTCTGTGCTCCTGAAGATCTCACTTCTTCTTGGTCAAAGTTTATGACTAACAACTCATTCCATGCTTTGTGAAGTTCATAAGACTCTTTATTAATGTGAGGAATTAATCATCATGAAATTTGTTCACTAACGGATGGCCATGAAGAGCAACCAAGTTGGTGACAAAGCCATTCAACCCAAAACCGTGCCTAATGTGTGCTCAAGAAAGTGAACCAACTGAAATTTTGCACAAATTTTGAAAGACAATGGTGTTCAGTGATACGTGACCCTAGAAACCTAGACAAGTTACAATTGGGAAGCAAAACCATTAATCTTTCATATATGAAAATAAACGCCGGCAAATATATAGGAAATTTTCAAAATTTGATTTCCTTTTTCTTTTGAAACGCCCAGTATATTTATTCATTGATACATTCAATATTATCTACCGTCTCTTTAGAATTCAAGAAATTTTCTTCCTCTCGGGTCACTTATTATCAACAGAGTAAAGGGGTTACATTCCTTAGTACCAGCATGCTATAATTTGGCAACAAATTTGGCAGTGAATGAAACGTTCGTCTGTCACCTTCCTTTACTCACGAACTATCAAAAACTTGAACAGATGATTTAGGCCACCTGCCTCCTGGCAAATTACGTCCATGAGGACTTTTGCCTACACACATCTAAAATGCGTGCTATGACCCTGTATTCTATAACTTTATTTTCTTTCTAGTTGAGTGTGGTTCCTCCGCTTGTCAGAATGGCGGAACATGCACAAACCCCGGACAATTATGTGCATGTCTTACGGGTTTTACTGGCACTATGTGTGAAACAAGTAAGTACAAAAAAATACTTTTTTACTTGAATATTCATTGTTTGTAATTAAAATGAAACTAAAAATGTGATGACTCGAATAAATTACTTCGCTTTGTGTTGACTTCTTCACAACAAATGATGATTTTAAAGACTCTAAAATAATTTCGAAAATATACTTTCGAAGCAAAAGTTATGCAAATGCACTAACGCCTTTCCCACACTTCTTTTAACCCGTTGAAGACGGTAAAGCGCAGTGCGATTCCCCCGCTGGGAACGGTAAAAATCCTGACAAGCTCAACGAAGCGTGGTTGTCAAGGAGGAGGTGTGGTCTACTGCGTTCATAGCCAATCAGCGCCTTGATCGCTTTTGCCGCTGGCTTACTGAATATTCATAGTGTTCGGTGCACGAAACTGCGCGATACCTCATGCATTATTCATTTTCTTGTTTCCTTATTGGCTAGTGCCGACGGAAGTAATGAATAATTTATGAGTTCCGGTGTCAACACGAATGTTTTTTGCGCCGGTTGTATTTTACCCCCCCCCCCCCCCTCTCTCTCACTCTCTCTCTCTCTTTAGACAGAGGGATACGGGGTTGTTGAATTTATACGACATATCAATTCCACCCCATTTTGTTTCTTCCATCTCCATGAAATTCATCTCTTTCATGCTAATTTTCTGCCTGTATTCTTTTTCCGAGAGTAAATACTTTTACTTCCATTCGTCTTTTTTTATTTATTGATTGTATTTCTTGTCTTCCCCATCCCCCTTCCCTTTGACCCCCTATTTTGTTTTTGTTTTTGTTTTGAGTTGTTTTGTTTTTTTATTAATTCTGAATTCTCGTTGTAGATTCCTATTTCTCACTTATTCACATGATTCATGTCTGCTTTTTTCGTAAATTTTATTTTGTTCTTTTTTTTTCGTCGTTTATCCTTGGGCTATTCTTTTATTTCCCCCCATTTTCTTCATTTATCATAATTATAGTTATTCCTTTATCTTATCCTTCCGTTTTGTCTCCCTTGATTTGTTTCCTTCTTTCTTCGTCTACCACATTCTATCAGGACCAGCCGAACGTTTTTGAGATTGGTGGGGCCCAAATATGGGAACCATGCAGGGAATGTTACTATCGTGCTACAAAAAGAGGCCCAGTCACCGCCGTCGTCGATATTCCCTACAAAAAATTTGTTGACAACCCCAAAAAAGTCCAATATCGTCGCCGTTGTCGACATTCCCGGCAAGCCCCCCCCCCCCCCCAAAAAAAAAAAAAAAACAAAAAAAACACAAAACGGTTCAAAGGACATCGCCGATAGTCGATGTCGTCATCACACACATGGGGGGTCCACATTTTTTTGGAGGCAAAAATATTGGGGGCCCCCCGGTTCCGCCGGCCATATATATTATCCTCACAATTCTGTTTTTTTAATGTATTATTCATTTATTTTCATTAGACATTATTGCGACAATAACTCATAAACGTGTTTGCATATCATATTTTCTATTTATTGCTTTATATGTATTTAAATAATTCGTCTTATGCTGATTCAAGCTGATTTTACAATGAATGAATAAAGTCATTTACTTTCATTCTTATTTTCCAGTCTTATTCTTCATATTTCCTTTCAAACAATATTTCATTACTAGTTATTATTATACCATCATGATGGGTTGCTGTTATAGGAATTTATTATTTTAGCGAGACTATACGCTTCTCCGAATCATTCTGTATTTTCCCATTTTGTCGCCTTTTCAAGTTATTCAATTTTGTTGATGTATATGTAAAATGATGATTATATTATAAGAAATTAATATTGATATCTTTAGCAGCTTCGTAGTAAGAAAAGGACGACCATTTTCACAGTGCTAATGTGTGTTTTTTTTGGCAAAAAACAAAAAATAAAAACAAAACAAAACGATTTTTCTCTTATTATAATCATCTTTACAGAATCGTTTCGTGTGGATTCTGTGTTATCTATTCTCGCGTTTTGGGTTTTTTTTGCCGCAGATTATAAGCTCTCATGAAGTGGTCGGAAGACTAATGAATTCACAGAGTTTAAACCTTATAAATCGGTTCGACTTTCGCTAACTTGTAAAGTCTAAATAGGGGAAATGTTCAATAATAATTCCTGTTATAAGTGGTACACTGGTACAAGTTTAAATACATAATATATTCGGTATTATTCTTTTCTACAGCCACCAACTTTGATCCGCCTTTGGAAAAGAAAGTAATCGATGAGTGTTTTATTATGTTAGATCCTCTCGCTGAGTTATAGACATTGATGACCTTCACAAAACGGGGAAGTGCCCCCCCCCCCCCCCCCGCCCCCTGGATTGGAGCTCCATTGACAAAATGGGGGATTATCTGGCGTGGCCTTGGCAACCTTCATTCGTATTTCATTTGTTCTCATCTGCGATGAAAAGACAGGAAATCCATTCATGCTTTTGAAACCGTTAGAACCCAAGCTGGACTCGGTTTATTGTTTGTAAAGTACGGCGACTAACTGAATATACTGTAAAACTATGTAGTTCAATAAAATGTGAATAACGCTACTTTATACAGAAAACAATTCAGCAGAGGAAGCAATAATGAAAGTATGATGCTGCATGATGATGAAAAATCGTGAACTCCATAATAAACCTATGAATGTAAAACAAAAAGTAGAAGAAATGTCCCCAAAAGATTTTCATCTATTTATTTCTAACCTTTTGCTTTTATTTCATTATGCATTTGACATTTTTTTTTTTTTTTTTTGCCTCATGAGTTTTGATCGTACTCATTGTTTCCACCTTTCCTCTTGATGTTTTTTTTCTTTCTGTTCTGTTCTAAACGAATAGACGAGCACAGAAGACGATATTGTTGTTGAAGAGGGTGAGAGAAATATAAAATAGAGTGCTCATAATGGAGAACAAGAGACGGTAATAAAGAAGGTCAGAAATGAAGACAGAACAATTGATGAGAAAAGTGTAATTCCAGAAAAAGATATGAAAATAATCGAGTGAATGGGATGTTCCAAATGTTAGATTTATAATGAAGAAAAGATAGAATCTTTATAGAAAGCATATAGGTTTCGGTATGGTCTTTCAAATAATCATGTTTTTGTTGGTGTTGTTGCTTTTCAACAACATCATCATTATCAACATCATATTCATCATATAATTACATTATTATAATTACTATTCTTCTTGTTCCTTTTCTTCTTGTTATTGAAAATAAAAGATTACATTGTAGATCCGTTTTGAAAGAAAAGAGATTAGCCTGTGTCAGATGAGGATGGATGTAAAACATACTTTTTGGGGGAACTTCGGTTGGTACCCGAGTTATTCATCGCGCAAATTTCATTTGTCCAGACTATTCTATAATGTAACCTTCAGATGTAGCGCTCGGGTATTTTGATAGGAGAGGCAAGACGACCTAAACTTGACGCCATTTTTTTTTCTCAATTGAATAACGGCAATAAAGGGCTACAGTACAGGGCTATCCTTTGTGATACTATTTTCTTCCTTTTATTCATCTTTTTTGTTCTTGTTCTTTTTCTCCTATTTTTTTTTCTTTGCTTTCACTTGGGCCTACTTGAAAAAATCGTAGGGGTGGTCGCCCCCTAACCCACGTCCCACTGT
This sequence comes from Heliocidaris erythrogramma, assembly GCA_025617745.1. Taxonomy (NCBI): domain Eukaryota; kingdom Metazoa; phylum Echinodermata; class Echinoidea; order Camarodonta; family Echinometridae; genus Heliocidaris; species Heliocidaris erythrogramma. Next base: position 3,865,897 of record CM046864.1, on the reverse strand, counting down.
ATCGCCGCCCCTGGTTACCTTTCATATATCAGTTATTCCATTTTATGCATTTCATGGTTGTAACCGAGCAGAATTTTCGGTCTTCGGACTTTCTCTTTTTTTTTGTGGGGGGGGGGGGGGTATTTGCCAATATCCCATTTATGTTCTTATGAATGACATCGAGAATAGCCCAATATGAATTGAATAAAAATAAATATAAATCTGAATCTGAATCTATCTTGCTTCTGCTGATGTTACAGGCGCGAAGGCGAGGTTCTACGGACAAGGGGCTCTGCTTGTGGACTCAAATACCCCCCCCCCCCCACACACAAAAAATGCTAAAGCCCCCTAAACTATCATCATATGCATTTCAAAAATTTGATATGTATAGTTACATAGCGTAGTTTTATGATAAACTAACACTTCTATTACGAAAGATATTGACCATATCTTCACTCGCTCCGCTTACTCCTAATTTCTAAACAGGAATAGGGAGATGGTCTAAATGAGGATCGATGGTTTCAGAAAGCAAAAACAGCAACAAACAAAAAACAAACAAACAAACAAAAAACAAACAAACAAACAAACAAAAAATAGCCCATTGAGGTGCAAAAATGCAATCACACTTAGCAGTTGGCATTATTATACTCCTTACCATCCTGTTGATCGATCGCTTATCCTTTTATGGCCCGATCCCCAGAAGCCCCCCCATCCATGGTGAATATTTGCCGTAAGCGTCTGCCAAGCTACATGTATATTTTGTCGGACGACTTACTGGAGAATTTTGTTTGATAGTTGATAAGAAATAGGCCTAAATCAGTTTATTGCCGTCGTTCTCTCATACTTATTCTCCCATCGTTTCTTGTTTCTCTCCATTCCGGTGTCTAAACGAATTGTTTTTCCGCCGTTTGTATTTTATATGTCCGATGCAAAAATATTGGGGCCCCCCGGTTCCGCCGGCCATATATATTATCATCACAATTCTGTTTAATTTATTATTCATTTATTTTCATAAGACATTATTGCGACAATAACTCATAAACGTGTTTGCATATCATATTTTCTATTTATTGCTTTATATGTATTTAACAATGAATGAATAAAGTCATTTACTTTCATTCTTATTTTCCAGTCTTATCCTTCATATTTCCTTTTAAACAATATTTCATTAGTAGTCATTATTATAACATCATGATGGGTTGCTATAAGAATGTATTATTTTAGCGAGACTATACGCTTCTCCGAATCATTCTGTATTTTCCCATTTTGTCGCCTTTTCAAGTTATTCAATTTTGTTGATGTATATGTAAAATGATGATTATATTATAAGAAATTAATATTGATATCTTTAGCAGCTTCGTAGTAAGAAAAGGACGACCATTTTCACAGTGCTAATGTGTGTTTTTTTTTGGCAAAAAACAAAAAATAAAAACAAAACAAAACGATTTTTCTCTTATTATAATCATCTTTACAGAATCGTTTCGTGTGGATTCTGTGTTATCTATTCTCGCGTTTTGGGGGTTTTTTTTGCCGCAGATTATAAGCTCTCATGAAGTGGTCGGAAGACTAATGAATTCACAGAGTTTAAACCTTATAAATCGGTTCGACTTTCGCTAACTTCTAAAGTCTAAATAGGGGAAATGTTCAATAATAATTCCTCTGTTATAAGTGGTACACTGGTACAAGTTTAAATACATATATATATTCGGTATTATTCTTTTCTACAGCCACCAACTTTGATCCGCCTTTGGAAAAGAAAGTAATCGATGAGTGTTTTATTATGTTAGATCCTATCGCTGAGTTATAGACATTGATGACCTTCACAAAACGGGGAAGTGCCCCCCCCCCCCCCCCCCCCCCCGCCCCCTGGATTGGAGCTCCATTGACAAAATGGGGGATTATCTGGCGTGGCCTTGGCAACCTTCGTTCGTATTTCCTTTGTTCTCATCTGCGATGAAAAGACAGGAAATCCATTCATGCTTTTGAAACCGTTAGAACCCAAGCTGGACTCGGTTTATTGTTTGTAAAGTACGGCGACTAACTGAATATACTGTAAAACTATGTAGTTCAATAAAATGTGAATAACGCTACTTTATACAGAAAACATTTCAGTAGAGGAAGCAATAATGAAAGTATGATGCTGCATGATGATGAGAAATCGTGAACTCCATAATAAACCTATGAATGTAAAACAAAAAGTAGAAGAAATGTCCCCAAAAGATTTTCATCTATTTATTTCTAACCTTTTGCTTTTATTTCATTATGCATTTGACATTTATTATTTTTTTTTTGCCTCATGAGTTTTGATCGTACTCATTGTTTCCACCTTTCCTCTTGATGTTTTTTTTCTTTCTGTTCTGTTCTAAACGAATAGACGAGCACAGAAGACGATATTGTTGTTGAAGAGGGTGAGAGAAATATAAAATAGAGTGCTCATAATGGAGAACAAGAGACGGCAATAAAGTAGGTCAGAAATGAAGACAGAACAACTGATGAGAAAAGTGTAGCAAAAATCCGATCAATGATAAAATAAACTTCCGTGGAAAATATTCAAAAATGAAAAAAAGTTTCTATATGAAAATCAATCCGGAGGCATGCAAAGCTGGAGAAAAAGAACTCGGCACGCGAGGCGAGGTGGTCGATCGATTTAATTTGCATAAACTATGCAAATAAGGCAGAGATCGAGGGTAAACGTAATTCATATGGAAATGAATAGAGCGTGTGCGCACAAGCCTATTTTGATTGGTCGGTTCTCGGCAGTGAGCCAGAGCGTTGCTATGCGAGTTCGAGTTCAAGAGTTCAAGAGGAAATAATGTTTTGAAACTGTGTTTTCTACCCCAAATCGTTATCATTTCAAAGTAAAACAAAGCAAACCACTATGTCAAATGTATAATCATTCGAATCAGTAAGGATTTATGTTTATTCATGTAGTAATGAGTGAAATAAATGGTGTAAAAGTGAGCTCGTCTCTTCGATTTTCTCAGACCGCATATATGCGGGCTCAGTCCACGAGCGGGGAAAACTGAGCCCGCATATATGCGGGCTCAGTCTTCAACGGGTTAAATCAAGACGAAATCATAGATTGTAATAATTGCCAATATATCTGTGGGGCAACTCGCAAAGCACTTTTTAACTTCTAGAAAAACACGCTCTATCGAATACGCTGTGGACGGGTTTGGATCACAGGGATGTTTTTTTTTTCTTTTACTATGTCGAATTTTCATGGTAGACACATAACCTGATGAATGATTACATTGACAAAACCCACACAGATATTGACGACTGCTCTACCAATTCCTGCATGAATGGAGGAAGTTGCATTGATGGAGTAGATACTTTCACTTGTAACTGTGCTACTGGATTTACTGGAAGTACATGTGAAACAGGTAAATAATATACTCACGCTGGTCTTATGAATATCGACATAGAATAAGTTTAGTACTTTTTGCAAATGGACAACTAATACAGAAAAATGAATTTCTATACAGTAATGTGTTTTTTTAATCATTTTCTTTTCTTTTTATCCCTTCCACAGGGTTCTTTTATTAGAAATATCATACATAAAATTATACAAGGAAAGGTATATATACATGCAGAATTTCTTAATGATATTCGTGGCCATTCTAAATAATAATAATAAATAATTTATAGAGCGCAGAAACTATATTTATATATTCTACTGCGCTGCAAGAGCTCCTAGATGCTATTCTAATGGACAATGGTATATATTATTTAATGCATGACCATAAATAGAATACGAACATGAATTTGCAAAAATCAATTGTATGTAGAACAATTTCTTTTGAAAGTGTTACAGATTTACTTGGCAAAAAAAAAATGACAAGAAAAACATAATCAGAAACATTTAGTAACTGAAGCCACTTTTTCATAAATTTCTTTTCTTTGAGATACGTTTTACATATATATTTTTCAATATCATAATAACATTTTATCGCTGACATGATGTGTTCCAAAACTGGCAAACTTTTTTTGCATTTGGCTGCAAAAAAAATCTTCCCTTACTTCAATCATAATACAGTTGAAACCACTATTATTACGTCCATGAAACCCAAACAATTTATTTTGATTTGTAAGCTTAATGTGGACAGTAGGTATTACGGGAAAGCCAAAACTCAAGTTTTAACCATATTTCGTTTGAATAAATACAGGAACAAAATATATGCATAATTATTTCTTTACTATTATAACAAAATGCAGTTAGGTTATTTGTTACTAATTTAAATCTTAATAAAGCATCTTTCATGTAAAGAATTCTATTCAGTATCTTGATTTGTTTATATCAACAGTTGAATGGAATTTGGTAATAAGAACTGCATATGATATTGTCAAGGTCAAACTCATCTTACCATTTTGTAAGACTTTTACATTCATTAGTATTATGTTTCAAGAACGAATGAAAAATATGTGAACCACCTTTTATCAATTTCAGTATTAAAAACAATGCATAAGGGATAATACATGTAGGTTCTTATAGGTATGATATTTTTTTTAAACCACATCGAATAGCGATACAGAAGCCATAATATTGAAGGAAGTTTACTTGTACATTAATTCTCATTTACGTTAAAATCAAAATATGAGAGAAAAGGTCGATCTCTTTCTAAAATGTCGTACTCCCTTAGCACACCAAGACTTAAAATAAAGTACATTATTATTGACTTGTATTCTAGGATTTTTCCAAAGGGGTAGACATGCAATATCATCTACAACGGATTGTGTAAGATCTGAAAAAGGCTACTAATACCGCTTCCCAAAAAATGTTGCGCATTGAAATGGATAATTCTCTGTAATGCTCAGCCCCCATGAATAACTGAAGAGATGTATAAGATGGAGGCAAGAATGATTGTAACATATGTAAAGTAATATTTTCATTACATGGACAACAAATACATCTTCTTATTCATGATATTTTGAGTGATTTAGAATGCATAAAAATGTTACTCATTTTTACCCCACCACCACTGTATATTGGCAAATTTGTTTTCTGCGTATTTTATCAGGTTTACCATGCCATATCAATTCATAAAAAACATCGGTTAACATCATTCATAATTTCTAATTTACTGCAATAAATCATATATACCTACCTATATGCTTAGTCACTTGACCACGCTAACCCGTTCGAGAACTTAACGCAAATGAGTCACAATATTGTTCGCACCCCCCGTAATCCTATTGTTCTCCCCTTCGCCACTCCCGCAGCAATACGCAACGGCCATCTTCCTCTTTCTTGCTCGCCCCGTCGAGTTGAGTTGTCGTGTTACGGCGCTCCTGATTTCAGGTCTTTTTGTATCTTTTCAGAGCGCTGTTACGCTCTTTTAAACACTTTTCTGTACTTATTTTCATTCTAGATTATAGTACTCTTGTGTTTTATGTCATTTTTTGCCCACGGGCGGAAAAATAGTGAGTTCACATACTATTAGTAGTCGGTGGGCGAATACTGGGACCTCGTCCCAGTCTGCCCTCGCACCTGGCTATTGAATAGCCCCCGGCCGATGCCGTATGGGGGAACGAGTGCTACCCGGGCTGTTGCCTTTGCCAGCTGATGGGAAACCTCGAGCCATCTATTATTGGTGCTCCACGGAGCCGGGCGCGAAATTTTTTTCCTGTTCCTTTGGGGCTATCCAATATGAATATTCATGACTTGGGTCTTAGAGATGAGAGTACGCATGCGCATGACCAGTAATACGGTTTATTCCGTCAAGACTAGTCGGCATGAATATTCATGAAAACGAACTGTAGGGATATGATAAAACGAGCAAGGCCATTGAGCAGCTGTTCTGTGTGGCGCATTCGGATAATCTGGTGCGCTATTGATGAAAGGACCGCAAGTTCGAATCTCGGCAGAGGAATATATTCCGAAATTTTCTTTTGCTGATTTAAAAATAAGGTGAAACTGAGTAAGAAAATACGAGTCCGATACTTGTAGTCTCTTTCATAAATATTCAGATTGGATAGCCCCAAAGGTACAGGAAAAAAATTTCGCGAGCCGGGCGAGGAGACCTATAGTGACCCATGGGAGTATCCGCCTGATTTGTTCATTGTTTGGGGGCCTTTGTCCCAAACTAATCAAGCGGTACCAGGATTTGAGTCTGCTTCTCAGTTCTCGGTTTCCGAATCGACATTGTTGGAGCAGGCAGCCTCAATCGCTGCGGGGCGGAGGCTGCCGCCTTGTTGGCCAAATATCTCCCTGATTTTAGTCAACCCGCGCGCAGGGTTCGACTTCTCGATTAGTTCAGGCAATAAGTTTTCCTCGGAGGGTTTTTCCCTCATGGAGGGTTTCATGGTGAAGCATGACCGCATCGAGACCGAGCTTCTCTTTAGGCGTTCCGGTCCGATTAAGGGTAAGGCTTTTGCCTTTATATTCCAAGATCAGGATAGCTTTTTCAAAGCTAAATCTCTCTCTTTAGAGGATCTTGGCGGTGGGTCGACGTTTGCGTAAACGCCCAACCCGCTTACTTCCTCCCCTTTTTAAGCTGAGGATAGACATTGGGGTAATGTTGGCGGTCAAATCAGAGCCTGTATGCGCTTGGCCGTATTTCAAGGGAATATCACCGAGGGTGATAAATTTGTTTTTAATGACCTGCTGCTTACTATATCGGGTCTGCAGTGGTCACAACTCTCCGCCTTTGGGGTTAAAGAGACATTTCGTCTCTTCTCCACGATGTCCCTTCTCGGGGCCCCTTGCTTTTTGGCGGACAGTTTGCTTCTTTATTAGCCGACGCGAGCCCCTTTCTGACAGAGGGTTGTTGCTCCCACTTTGGGACAACACCGTCGGGTCACTGTAGTTTTACCTGCTGTTACTCCGTTATACCCCCCCCCCCCCCCCCCCTCGCGGGAGAGGCGGACGTGGTAGATTTTAACTCTTGGTCTGGATTCCAGTCCTAGTAGAAATCAAATCCCTTCTCTCCCGCTGGAGGAATGCGGCGTTTCTCGCGCGAGGCAAGTCCTTCCGTACCCCCCCCCCCCCTTCCGTCGATCTCAGTCTCGACAGATGCCTCTCGGCTAGGGTGGGGCGGACATTGCAACGGCAGCACGTTTTCGGGGGATTGGTCTCATCTTGGGACTCTACCCCATATCAATGTCCTGGAATTCACGGCAGTCTTCTTAACCCTGTTTCACTTCAGAAGATGACTTTTCAGTCGTTCAATTCTGATTCTTTCGGACTATGTCACAGTTGCGGCTTATATCAATCGGCAGGGTGGCACTCGTTCTGCCTCCATGGATGCCTTAGCAGCGCAGCTGTGGAGGTGGTGTCGTCACATGGCGATCATGCCTGTTGCCTCTTTCATCCCTGGTCAGGAAAACCTCTTTGCGGATTTTCTATCCCGGGGTAGGTGTCTTCCATCAGAATGGAAGCTTCATCCAGAGGTTTTTCCCTCATTTTCAGTTGCTGGGTCAGCTCTCGACCACCAGCTTCTGAGATACTGCTCCCGTGTTTGCGACCGGGAGGCCTGGGCCCTGGATGTTTTTTTCTCTCAGTTGGGAGAATCTGCGAGGGTTTGCCTTTCCTCCCTTCCCGCTGATTCCGCGAGTTTTGCGGAAGATCAGGGAAGATCGAGCTCAGGTGCTTGTAATAGCTCCTTTTTGGCCCAGGGGGAATTGGTTCCGGGAGTTAGTGAGACTTCTGGTGGCTCAACCGTTCCTTTCTCCGCTGGGAGTGGATCTGGTGTTGCAACCCCTCTCGGGGATTCTTCACCACAGTCCGGCGTCCCTTCATTTGACTGCTTGGCCCCTATCGGGGCCGCTGACTTTGTAATGTCCAGTCATAGAGTCTCTACTAGGGAAATTTACAATTCACGCCTTTCAGCCTTTTTCCAATGGTGTAAAGCACGGGATCAAACCCCGTCTAAGGCTTTTCTAATCTCGCTGTTTGACAAAGGTAGGTCTATCTCTTCTATCCGGGGCTACCGGTCTGCGATCGGTGCCATTCATTCGGGGTTTTCGGATGGCTCGGGGATTTCTAATTCCCCGCTGTTGAGTCGATCGATTCGGTCTTTCTTTCTGAAACGTCCCCCTCGTTCTCAATTGGTCCCGTCTTGGAGTTTGCCTCGGGTTCTAGAAGCCCTAGCTAAACCTCCTTTCGAACCGTTAGGTGAAGCTTCGCTTCACCATCTTACGGTGAAGACGCTCTTCTTGGTAGCCATTGCCTCTGGTTAGAGGCGCAGTAACCTTCATGCCCTCTGTCTTACTCCTGGTCATGTTGTTGGGAGAGAAAAGGCGCTAGATTTGATTCCTAAAGCTTCTTTCATTGCCAAGAATCAGACGGCTTCTTCTGGCCCTGTTGAAATTTGTCTTTGTCCGCTATCTGACTTTTCGTCAGTGCGTGAGGACAAGGTTTGGTGTCCTGTTTGAGCTCTCAAATGGTATATTGATAAGACTAAGACACGTTGCAAAGATGATCAGTTGTTCCTGATCACTCGAGAGCCCTTTTCTCCTGCTTCTCTTGATTCCATTTCTAGATGGACTGTCGAAGCTGTTCGGGCCGCCGGCCCAGAGGGTCTCTTGTCAGATAGTAAGCCCCATGCTCATGACACTCTTAGTGTCAGCACTTCTTGGGCCCTGTTCCAAGGTGTGACGCTTAACGGTTTTTTTTTTCTTGAGGGCTGCTTTTTGGCGTTCGCCCAATTCCTTCATTTCTTGCTACCTTAGAGACGTCCCTGCAGGAGAGGCAATGTTTGCGTCAGCTTCCTTGAAGGTGGCTGTGTCTTCTTTGTAATCCTGTTCTCTTCTTCACTTAAAATATGCCACCCGGTTTTTGAATGGGTGCTAGTCTAGCATAATAGGTAGGTATATATGATTTATTGCAGTAAATATGTAAAATCAGCACTGATTTTCTTATTTACTAGATAAATCTATATACCTGCCTTTGACCCTCCCTCCTTCCCCTCGTCTTGCAAGCAACATGTTTTACTACTTGGGGTTGCTCGCAAAAGAGGAAGATGGCCGTTGCGTATTGCTGCGGGTGAGTGGTGAAGGGGATAACAATAGGATTACGGGGGTGCGCACAATAGTGTGACTCATTTGCGTTAAGTTCTCGAACGTTTTAGCGTATTCAAGTAACTAAGCATAATAGGTAGGTATATAGATTTATCTAGTAAATAAGAAAATCAGTGCTGATTTTACAAATTTTTGTTCTGGAAAAGATAATAATAAGTAATTCAGTCTGGCTACCAGTAAGGATTTTACTATAGTTACTTTCCCTAAGGGATTCAATGTTCTTTTTAGCCATATCGCCATCTGACGTTCTATCTCTTTAAATGTTTCTTGATAATTGTGATTAACCATTTCTGATAATTTAACTGATAAATCTAAACCCAGGTACCTAAAGTTTCCTTCAGATATCCAGTTTAGTTTGTAAAATCTCTTTTTTGGAAGTTCTGTTCTTCCCAATCCATATCACTTGAGTTTTAGTTATGTTAATTTTGAGGGTTTTTATGCCTCCGCCCACCGAAGGTGGGTGCAGGAGGCATTATGTTTTCGGGTTGTCCGTCCGTCCGTCCCACTTCTTGTTACCGCGATATCTGAAGAATCATTTGAGGTTAGAACTTCAGACTTGGTACCAGTATGTATCCCCATAGAGAGAGGAACTGATTACATTTTGGGGTAGGTAGGCCAGCGTTCAGAGGTCACAGAGGTCAATTTACATGAAATTACATGAAATTACTGGTTTTTAGCCTCGTTACTGCGTATCTCAAGAACCATTTGAGGTAAGAACTTCAAAACTTGGTACTAGTATGTATCCCTATACGAAGATGAACTGATTAGATCTTGGGGTAAGGAGGTCAAAGGTCAGAGGTCACAGAGGTCAATTTACATGAAATTACATGAAATTCTTGTTTTTTAGCACCGTTACCGCGATATCTCAAGAACTAGCTGAGGTGAGAACTTTAAACTTGGTACCAGTATGTATCCCCATAGAAAGATGAACTGATTAGATTTTGGGGTAAGTAGGTCAAAGGTCAGAGGTCACAGAGGTCAATTTACATGAAATTACATGAAATTACTGGTTTTTAGCCTCGTTACTGCGATATCTCAAGAACCGTTTGAGGTAAGAACTTCAAAACTTGGTACTAGTATGTATCCCCATACGAAGATGAACTGATTAGATTTTGGGGTAGTTTTTCATTGTTATCACCATATCTCAACTAATTTGTATTCATGATTAGGAGGAGATACGTTGGGTTATAAGGTGTAAGGTCAAATGTCAAAGAGGTCAGTTAACATGTAATTAGAGGCTTTTATTCTGGTTATCACAATATTTCAAGAGCAGTTTGAGCCATCAACTGAATTTAGGCGGAGGCATATAGGAGACGCAGTCGCATTCATCTTGTTTTAATCATAGTACATGATGAATTCCTCAGCAACAATTTATTGATTCTTTGATAAGTTCCTATCCTATCCTAAATACCTGTTTCCATTTTCCCCATTTATTTCACAAAAATCAAAGATCACTCGCTTTCCTGTATTTTTTTTCGGGCAGGTGCAGATCCACGTTTGTCAGACATTTTTTTTTCCGAAAGTTTTTTTCCCCAGAACATGACTTTGGGAAAATATATATTATACACTTTTAAGACACGTTTTTTCCTTTGACTTGATTCGCTCAATAGATTGCTAGAGTCACAATTAGAATAATTCATTTCAAGACTATCTATAATCTGCATATAAGATACACATATTGATTTTCTTATCCAGTTATCGACCGAATAAATATGAATCCCTCGAATATGAAAACATTTTTGAAGTCATTTGCATTTATTTCATTGTCTTCGAAACTCACATTGAACAGATATCAACGACTGTTCTCCTAATCCTTGTGTTAATGGAGGAACTTGTACTGATGGAGTTGACTCTTTCACCTGTGCTTGTGTTGCTGGCTATACCGGGAGTACATGCCAAACAGGTAGGAAGACTTAAAGCAACTTTCAAAAGGTGTTTCTTTTATATGACGGTTGCTATTTTGTAAACATTTATCTTTGCAGACATAACGGTTGGTACCGTTATTCTTTCGGGTTTTTAAACCTTTAGATCTTGTTTCTGGACAATTAATGGTAATGTACAGTGTTGCTAGTGGTCAAGGAGATAGTGGAAAGGCCTACATTCTTCCCATCTTCAGTTGTCTGTGAATATAAATGATTTAAAATATTAAAAGAATCATGACATTTCTGCCATGGATGACTGAGCACGAGGGTTTTTACAAAGTGTTGTCAAAATCGCCTTGTTCCAAGTTTGGGCTCATGCAACGAATGTGGGTCAAGCCATATGAATGTGTCTAAAATCATTTTAAAAGATGAATTCTCATTTGTGCTTCAATGCGTCATTGTTTAAGGTGATCCAGTGTATCTAAGCTTTCAAATGAACTTGTTTCAATCCATATGATAATCTTTAATTTACTTTAACAGCTTTCTAACTTCTTTTCTCGTGATAACTAAAAACTCTCTGCTCTTTTGTCCATTGCACCATTCCACCTGCATAAGGTGCACACGGGTGTTTATGCGAATAACACATGAACTCAAAGGTTAACTGACCGTAAAGACTAAAAAAGAAGAAAAAGTAGGATACGTGTGTTGAGAAATACCAAGGCACTTGACAGTAGACTTTCAAGAAAAAAGATAGCTTTCCAAATAAATGATGTCCATTTTGAATGACTCAGTAAAAAGGCTTACCTTTAAAAAAACGGATGCGGGTGAAGCCAAGATAGTATTATCATGGCAAAAATATCATACATTAAGCTTTGAATAAGCCCTTTCTTGAGTTTTGGTTGACTTTCACACCTTTTCTATTGAAACACACAAAATCAATTAAAAATAACTCAGCAATTGTTTGACCCACATTCGCTGCTTCAACCCAAACTTGGTACCAGAGGATTTTTACAATACTTTTTGAAAAGCCTGCTGCTCAGTCATCTGTGGCAGCAAAGTTATGAATTATGTATCATTACACAGGATATAGGTTGCTCTTTACTATGAAATAAATCTAAAGCTCACAGAGGTTATAAATTTTTAATTAGAATCTACCAAAGTTCGGTATATTTTTTTTCGATACGCACTGTACATTGACCACCATATACCTTTCCTGTGCAATCGGTGAGTATAAATGACAAGTCTATCTGTCACATATATGTGACATTGGCACTGAAAGAGTTAAGTGAAAAAAAATGATTCTTAAAATATTAATATTCTTATTTTGTTATCATTTTCAAAACGTTTATTTCACCGAATCAGATATCAACGAATGTTCTCCTAATCCCTGTATGAATGGAGGAATTTGTACTGATGGAATTGACTCCTTCACTTGTGCCTGTGCTTCTGGTTATTCCGACCCTACCTGCTCAACAGGTATTATGTAATTTATCTGTTTATATCACCTGATAGAGATGTTTCTTTGATCCTACATGTTTCTTTTTTTCAAGCAAATAAGTATTCCATTGGGGTATATATATATATATATATATATATAATAGAGATACAATTAATGAATTCCAGAGAAGACATTGGTAATGCATTGAATTCCAACTTTTATATTTATTTTCACCAAATTTTCGATCCTCACGGATCTTCCTCAGGGTAATGAACAAAGTGAAATATGTATGTGAAGCTTCACATACATATTTCACTTTGTTCATTACCCTGAGGAAGATCCGTGAGGATCGAAAATTTGGTGAAAATAAATATAAAAGTTGGAATTCAATGCATTACCAATGTCTTCTCTGGAATTCATTAATTGTATCTCTCTTCATGCTTTTCCAACACGCGGTTATGAAATATCATTATATATATAATATATATATATACATGTATCATGATTGCTACACTCCCTGCCATGTAGCAAATTTTGGCAGCGAATAAAACGTTCCTCTTCACCCTACTTTGCTGACTCACTTGGACAAGAAATTTCAGGCAACAGGCCTTGGCAGAATACGCCCATGAGGATTTTGGCCACATGACTAAATACACACATATTTTTTTTTTTTTTTTTTTAGTTGAGTGTGGTTCTTCCGTTTGTCAGAATGGCGGAACATGCACAAACCCCGGACAGTCATGTGCATGTCTTACGGGTTTTACTGGAACTATGTGTGAAACAAGTAAGTACAAAAAATTATTTTTTTGCTTAAATATTCATATTTTGTAATTAACATTAAACTAAATATGTGAAAATTCGAATAAATTACTTCACTTGGTGTTGACTTTTTCAGAACAAATGCCTTTATTTTTTTTATGTACCAAAATTGAATGGTTTCGTTTAGGTAAAATAGTGATCATTTGAATAAGTTCATGTTTTGTTTGTGAGTTAGTGAACTAATGATGCAGGAATTTAAACGAATTGCGTCTTTCTGTGTCGACTTTTTAAAAGAACTTTCCATAAATTTCTATAGACTGCAGCAAATCAATTCACCATATTTATTTTGAAAGTTTATTTCTGTTGGGGGAAATGGATTTGAAGTATATTGCAAGGCTTTTTTGTAATTTTCTTTGAACAAATATTACAATTGTTCAAATGCCATATAAACTTAAAGCCAATTGAGAATAATTCTGATTCTATATAAAACACGCTGCACCAAATTCTGTTGGATTGGGTTTGGTGTATTTTATTTTTGTAGTTTCCATCATCATCCTTATCGCTTTATCCTTGATTAAACCAAAACAGATATCAACGACTGTTCTCCTAATCCCTGTATGAATGGGGGAATTTGTACTGATGGAGTTGACTCCTTCACGTGTGCCTGTGCTGCTCGTTATACTGGAAATACGTGCCAATCAGGTAAGTTAATCTTATAATACTCCCATCTTATCTTGTTAAGAAAAGATGTAGTGAGATCAATGTTCTCTCTCTATTGGCAGATAAGATGAGCAATCTTATTAATTGATTGTCTTAAAACCTTGATCTCATATTTTCTGAGTGGCAAAAAGCAATGCATTGTGTTGCTATGTAGGCTGACGATAGAGTCCAATTCTGACACATATTCCGATGATTCAGATGTCTATTTTTGTTATTTTTCTTGTTTAATCTAAAGTTGATTTGAGTCATAATCATGGATTTGGGTGAGCAATTTCATAGTATCTAAAACAGTTAAAGTTTCTATGATTGGTACCATTAAATTCATTTATTGTCAACTCCGTCTGTACTTATGTACACATATTACATGGCAAGTGGATGTACATTTGCATGTTTATTGCAACTTATATTAACACGTGATCCGATAATTCTTGTATAAGTGGAGGAAATCATATTGATGGAGTAAACTCTTTTGATTCTGGGTACAGCAGAATAACTCACCTGACAATAGTGAGAAAATTTCAATAATATAACACGTTATGAATAAATGTTTCATAAAGTGTATTCAGTTAAATCATTATGAAATAAGCCAATGACAAATACAAAGTTATCTGGGATTAGATGTAAATGATCTCATACCCCCCCCCCCCCCCCCCCCCCTTCATCAAACATCTTATCAAAGAATCAATTGACGGAGATGCTTCTTTTTCACATTGATTTTTCTTGATTTTTCGCCTAGACGTTGATGAGTGTGCCATTGATCCAAGCCTCTGTAGTAATGGAAGATGTTTCAATACCATCGGATCGTACACTTGTATCTGCAACAATGGATTCATATTAGAGAATGGGAATTCTTGCAATGGTATGTCTATTACATTCTTTTCTTTTTCACAAGGATTAATGAATAACAATTGTATAATGCAATGAAATCATTTGGGGGTTATTGTAGGCCTGGTATAGGTATCCATAATTTTCTATGGCATAATGTCATTCTTTTAATTTCATGTGGAAACATAAAATGACCTCCCATTATGGCTATCTCTTTCTTGGCCCCTCTCTCTATCTTTCTGTTTCACTTTTTCTTTCTCTTTCAAGTTTATTTTCTCTTTCTCTTTCTGTTTCCTTTTGTCTTTGTCTTTCTCCTTTCTTTCTTGTTTTATATCCAGCTCTCTCAAACAGTCTATTTACCAGTCGAGTGACAGTGCAGATTACCGGACAAACTCTGAATGGTGTCATTTTGACGTATACTACAGATTTAACCAATAGGTCATCGTCCATATTCATGGAGTACGAACTCGCTTACTGTAATGTTGTAAGTAAATCTTTTTTTCACGAAGAGATACCTTTAAACTACATTTTTTTTAAATATAAGTTTGTGCATCTTTAACTTGCAAATCAAGCACTTTTGATCGCATTAAAAATTTACTTTTCAAAAAAAGAAAATATTTACATGCAGAAGTATTAAACTACGATTTTCTACAGGAACTTGATATAGCTTAATTTCCTGGTTTAAAATAGAACACATGAAGTGTTGGATTCTCCCGAAATATGTTAGATCTGTTAAAGCAATTTTTAAGGAGAGCATATATGGTTTTGAAATTAAAGCCTCTGCTTTTGCAGCGCTCTCAAATGAAATGCATTATTGAAAGGACGGGACGTTACGGTGTATCCTCAATGTGCGTTTTGGGTGATCCGTACATTCTTGGAAGCTGCGACCCAACATTTTCACTTGAGTTCCTAATTTCAAAAAAATTGTATTTACCTGGTATTTTAAAAAATACTTTGATAAATGATTTTGAAATTAAAGTCTGTGCTTTTGCAGCGCTCTCAAATGAAATTCATTATTGAAAGGACAGCACGTTACGGTATATCCTCAATGTGCGTTTTGGGTGATCCATACATTCTTGGACGCTGCGACCAAACATTTTCACTTTTCTTCTTAATTAAAAAAAAATGTATTTACCCGGTATTTTAAAAAATACTTTGATAAATGAATAAAGAATTAATAATTACATCAAACAAATATATAATTGAAATTAACATGTATACCTTTCATGCCCATGTTTTATAAACTAACATGTAATTTGTTGGAAAATGAAGGTCAGTGTGCGATCAGTCATTAATAATGTCTTGGTGCCCTGGGATTGGTCAGTTTTATATAAGGTCACTGTTTCATTATTCCAACATGTTTTAGAAGCCAAGACATTTCGATTTTATTATAATTATTATTTTTTTTTTTTGGGGGGGGGTGGGGATCTAAAATGATGAAAACATGTAGACTTTTTTTATAGCGTCTGTTTTGGAACTTAGCCATTTTAAATTTGGTTTCTTTCTTCCTCTCTCTCTCTCTCTCTTCCTCACGTATCAGTTTAGTCAATATGTTAGAGAGCAATTGTTGGGTTCCTCACTTGTGGGTGAAAGTTGCGTTGTTCAGTCGTTCAGCAGCGGGAGTGTAATTGGTGACTTACAAATGGAACTTGCCGCTACCAGTCAAAGTGTAGCTGATGGGCTTGCTCTGGATGTAGCTGCCCTATCTACCACAGTTCAACGAGCTCTATCTGCCAACGGCCAAACTCTTGTGGCGTCTGGTATATCGACAACCGGTAAGGACAACAGACGGCCTTTTTTCTTACATGCCTGTCTTTTTTTATGACACCTTAAAAGACACATTCATAATCATATTGCGGGGGTGCAGGGGTGGGGGGGATGCGTAGCTTCTCAATTCATTTATCAATCAACAATCACACTACATGTATCTTTTAAACGTACTCGTTTAGTCCAATACGCAAGAAAAAGTACCCATCAAATGTTATACGGCGCCTTTTACATTTATATTCTTACGATACAAACCTTATCTTGTAAACACTACCTCTAATTAAAACAAGTCACAGTTAAAAACTGTTTATCAACCCATGTTCTTTAATATACTAATGGTCTTTTTGTGTGTGTGTTTTATTTTGTTGGATTCTTTTTTTTTTTTCTAGTTTGCTTTGTGTTTTGGGGGTATTCGCTACATTGCAAACGTGTTATAAGCGCATCCATGATTCACCATGAATCACCATGAATATATATTTTTCTAAAGCCGCTATAATATAATTCCAGGGTCCCCATCCAGAACAATACCAATAATGATGAGGAAACCCTGAGTAAATGATATATATTGTTACCACTACTTATACTACTACCACTACTACCGTAGTAGTAGGTGGACCACTCGCTGGTTATGAAGACCGCTATTCATAATACAGAATGAGGCTCGCTATTTATATTAGAAGAGGGTCGCTATTCATAATACAAAATGAGGCTCGTTCTACCCTCATACCGTATTATGAATAGCGACCCTCTTCTATCATGAATAGGGACCCTCTTCTCATATTATGAATAGTGACCCTCATTTCGTATTATGAATAGCGACCATCTTCTATTATGTATAGCGACCCTCATTCTGTTTTATGAATAGCGACCCTCATTTCGTATTATGAATAGCCACCCTCAATCCGTTTTATGAATAGCAAGCCTCTTCTATTATGTAGAGTGACCCTCAATCCGTTTTTTATGAATAATGGTCCTTATATGAGTAATGACCATCAATATGAATTAGGAATAGCGACCCAAATGTCACAGCATGAACAGAGGTCCTTATGACTTTATGAATAGTGACCCACTTTCCGTTTAATGAATAGCGGACATTCAGGTATAGGAACTTACACTTTATGAATAGCGGTCCGTATGACTAGCGAAGTTTCCTCAGTAGTAGTATCGTTATTAATAGTTTCCGGAGTTATGTTTCAGAAGTAATTGGGGTCTATGTTTTATCTTTATTACAAACAGTTCAGTGTGGTTCATCGATTTGTCAGAATGATGGGACATGTACAAATAATGGACAGCCTTGTGATTGTTTACCTGGTTTCACTGGGGATCTCTGTCAGAATGGTAAGGAATCCAATCAAGTTTCATATTTTTTTTCATTCTGAATGTTTTGTGGGCCTGTGATATACATAGTTATATACATAGTTCATCCCATGTATACCCGAGCAATGTACATAATCAATCATCTAAAATAATGATTATGTAACACAATTTTGTTCAATGATTAATTAGCGAGAATAAAATCCAATCCCGATCTTTTGGTCACATTGCTTTTTTTAAATGTCCAGAATTATTCCTCTAAAGGGTGAAAGCAAAATAGATCATCAATTTCATTTTAAACACCATCACAAACTACAACATGATATTTATATGGTAATAACAACAATGATTCGTTCGTTTATTATGAGGGTTGTTTATATATATATATTTATATCACCAAACATCGATAAGCATGAGTTTAGTTGTGTTTTGTTAGGTGAAAGAGAAAAAAATCTTCCTTAAAGATCACATTACAAGAAAATCACAAATATGGCAATTAATGTATAACTAGAAACTAGGAAGCTTACAGATGGCAATCGTATAAGTT
This sequence comes from Heliocidaris erythrogramma, assembly GCA_025617745.1. Classification (NCBI taxonomy): domain Eukaryota; kingdom Metazoa; phylum Echinodermata; class Echinoidea; order Camarodonta; family Echinometridae; genus Heliocidaris; species Heliocidaris erythrogramma. The sequence goes on along the minus strand of CM046864.1, from coordinate 3,847,665 downwards.
TTATGTCAACTGCATATCTGATGATTATGAAAAAAACATAAATAAAAGCTCTTCTAAGCATCTGGAATATCCGAGGATTCGCCAGAAATATAGCGATGTTTTGATGTCGTCACACTAGGGATCGATCCTGCTTAAGCAGACGAAGTCCTATAATGAATGAACGTAATTGCAATGCAATTATTTATCAAATTATAAAGAGCTTGGTATATTTAAACATGACCTTATTTCACACCATTCTAAAAGGGAAAGTGAAACTGATTCTGATAACTAAAACCGTTTGATTGTACATACACAGGAGAAGGGTCAATGATCAATGAAATAAACCCCACTTTCAAATTGAAAAGCCCTCCGAATAATAGCACGGATGGTATTCGTTCCCTCTTGAAACGCCGATCATGCCCCGGTGCAAGCAGCTGAAAATAAATGGCGTCTTATTTTGTTTACAAGTGACTGATTCCTTTATTTTTTAACGCTGCATTTTTCAGCAAAATAATACCATACACGAAGTTAAGAGTGAGGCAACAGACTAACATTAAGACTGACGCTAGTCAAGTAAGAGAAATAAGTGAAGAGGATATGACAAAACAGGCACTGACATATGTGTAAGGTGTTATGGGACATCGTCTGCTTAGACAGGACTGGCCCCTGGTGTGTCGTCACACATCTCAGCAGCGTTCGAGGAGCTCTTCAGCTGCTATATCGGGGGCTGTATTTTACCGTTTTATAATTGATAATAATAATTACTTCAAATGTTTCCAAGCGTTGAATTTGGATAACCTTGTTTAATTTATGCCATATATGCAATAAAAAGTATTAAGGCAATATTTACTTTGATGGAATTTTCTTGTAATGTGATTTTAAAATACCCCTCGTTCCAACTATGGTGCCTTGATTTAAATTAATTGATAAAATAATTGGCAAAAATAAACTCAAAAGAGTTCTGCAATTCAAGTTAAATCGTAAATGTATCTTATGTTACGGTATTATCTTGCCTGAATTTGTTATCATTGCAAAGCCTGATTATTCTCCTTTACAATGATGCCATTTGTAATGATAATGTAATCATGGAATGTGTATCACACCTGAATATGGGGCAAAGTCAAAAGTGAAATTTCTCGAAATGTATTGTTATTGTCAACAGTAAATTCTCCATTTGTTTGGAGGTTGTATTGTGTTTTAAAACATATTGAGATGGTCATTCACGGATGTTTTATTATTTTGTTTAGAGGATGAAATCTGGACGGTGTTGAGGTTTGGCCATTTGTCAGTGTCTAACATGCCATGATTAAGAGGAAAACTGACAAACTTGCAATAATCTGTATGAAACTAAAATACAGTGACAATGAGTCGATCAAAGCACATATTCATCTTCCAAACCAAAGTAAAGTCAATATTACACTCCATACATTACTATGTCAACATTATTCCAAACGTTTCATCATCCAAAGAATATACCACTATCGTTGATTCATGGCCACTCGTCAAAAACAAAATCCATCTTTCAAATCAAGATTTGACAGTATGAATGCATTTATAACATCTTACTTTTGACTTGGCACATTATGAAAGTGTAATACACAATCCATGATTACAAAATTATCATTGTAAAGCTGAATAAACGGGCCTTTTAATGATACCACATTCAGTTATGAGAGTACATTATGACGAGAGATATGTACACTCAAACTTGAAAGGCGGAGCTTTTTTAAGGGTTTATTTTTATAATTATATTTTTTGGGTAAGATGGATTTTGTTTACACAAGTAGACATGAGCGGGGAGGAAGGGGGGGGGGGGCGCATCCCCTCCGTCGGAAATATGTTTGTACAGCAACTAATGGTAAAGGCTAGTCGCGCCGACCCCTCCCCCCCCCCCCCCCCGGCCGCGAAATGAAAATCGCCACCCATAAATATAGACATACCAATTTTTTTCAGTGCGTAAGAAATTATCTGGTTCTCCTCAACCAATATGAATATATAGATATATATTAGTTTTCTGGACAACAATTTTGTATGTATTTTTAAGTATAAAATATATAAACATATAATAATACTAGTATTCGTATTCATGTAAGTTGAAGGGTTCTCTATAGAATTAAATTTCTTCTGTGATCTAGTTTCAGTGAGACGGACACATATTACAAGGTATACCACAGATAAATATTAAAACTAAAACGATGTAAATTTGTAGATAAGTGAACAGAATGTCGTGTTGTTAATATTCTTCCTTTTCTTCTGCAAAATAAACTCATATTTACTTATTTCAATGTCTCACGTAGAATTACACGAGAAAAAATAATGCCATCTCGTATTTTGCCATTTATTTTTTTTTTCATTTCAATATCTTGCCCATTTTGTATTTTTATTTATTGTTTTCATTTCAGCTTCTGAAGGAGGTTTATCAGCTGGAGCTATCATTGGTATCGCTCTCGGAGTATTTGGATTTGTTCTCATCTTCATAGGATGTATCTGTTGTATTTTCATGCAAGGTGTCAGACGTAACCACGCAGCCAAACTAATGATGTCGTGAGTATATATTTATCTTTTTGTGTATAGGAGTCCTCTCTGACGTCATCATACCCTATCCAACCAGCAAGTAAAATGACTTCAGAGTGGTGTACTTCTCACTGCTCTATCTTATGTATTGAATGGCATTTCTTGCGCGCGCACAGCTACATTTTCTCTATGTCCACTTGCCTAACGATTTGCCTGCTCACAGACATAACCGCCTGATCGTTAATGTCACATCAGAGCCATCTAGAAATGTTTCATGATTATTTTACGTCTTTAACTTGTTTTTTTTTTCCGAATAGCATGTAATTGTTGACTTTACTCATTTTCTCCTTAACTCTGGGCTAAAATATTATTGTAGTAAATCTAGAAAGGGCATAGGTTTTCTAAATAATTTAGAAAACCTGAGTTTAAACTGCACTAACATGCTTACTTTTGTCTATTTAATACATAATTAATGATATGTACAACTTTGATAAGCTAAACAATAAGAAGAAAGAAAAGGATAGTTTACTCTTAATATTATATCTATATCGCTGTAATACCGAATAAAGTAGCTACAAACAAAGATATTTCCTTCTTAAGAGAACACAGGTACAACGGTCCGGGAAGACCCAATAGAGCTTTCTATGGAGATGAAACTTGGAGTGATGTCCAGGACAACGAATCCCTTGATGAACGTCGGTATGCTGTCGGTCGAGCATTGGATCGAATCCGAAGAGATGACAGATCCTATCCGGGCAGCTTTGACGGAGAACGTGGAATACCGGTAATAAAACTTCATTTGTCCATGTGTTTAGTCCACATCTTAACACAAAACAAAAAGGAGGTGTCCACTAGCCTACCCCCCCCCCCCCCCACCTCAGAAATTAATAAGTAGGTAAATAAACAGATAAATAGTAAATAAGTAAATAAATTAATAAAATTCATCAATAAATATATGAATACATTAAGTAATAGATGAATAAATTAATGAATTTATAAAATAAAGTAATATCTCAAACATGAAGTTTTAAAGATAACGACGAGACAAGAAAAACTATTTCGTACTAACGTTATCCATTTTTAAAGAATTATTAATAACATTTATTCCATGATTGACTGGGTACCGTCACAAATTAATTGTAATATAATAGCTCAATGTTTCAATAGGCCTAATTCACAAAAGTAATGTCTTAACTTAAGTTTATTGAGAAAAGGATAACCTAATGTTTAGTCATGTGTGTACCAACCATCTCTGCCGATGACCTTCTGCCATCGTCATGCCAAAGTATTTATGGTCAATGCATTCTTGATTAGCATGGACTTGAGAGAATGGTTAAGCCTTATAGGGTTACGCCTACTTATGCCCTACAGCTCAAATATGTGTCTTCTGTATATTATGTGTTCATGATTTACTGATTATGTTTTAGGGGGAAAAATCTTTAACAAGGCAATTTTGGTTGTTTGTCTTCCCAACTGAACAGTATCACGAAGGTCGCAATTTCAGGACCCCGTATGTTGTGGATGGGAGTGAAACGGTAAGTAGAGGATCTGTTGAATTGGACAATTACTGTGCCATAGATTTTTTAAAATGGAAAAAACCCATCGAAAATTCATGGATGGTGCTACAACATTTACATTAGAAAATAGAAGCATTACTGAAACAAATTGGAAAGTTAGGCGAATTTTTAAGTAATTGGGAATGTTTTGAAGTGAAAACTGAAAAAAATATTTTCAAAAATGAAAAAAAGACTCATCATTTACACATTGTGGAAAGTGACACATGAATTGCTGGGGAGTTGTTCGGTATTACGTCACAGGATAATTAGCGATTCCCAGTCTCTGAATATATGAATTCATTTATACGAAAACAAAACTTTCGAAAACGCTTATCACTTGTCACATTATTTATCCTGTCTTCACCTTTCCTTCCAGTATATTGATTTATTGACATTTCATTTGTTTTTTCTTTCAAACTTTTATTTTTTTATATTATTTTTTTTTCCACCACAGAGCAACGCTGTGGAGCGAAATCCAATTCATTATTGATCAACACGAAACCTACTTACGGACACGAACCGAACATGACAGTGAAACTCTTTGAAAAAAGAGATTAAATTAGATGTAGTTACCTATATATTACTCGTTAGTTTACACGTTAGTTTAACACGATAGTTTTACAGGGTGGCATATCAGGTACTTTTCTAAATCCATAATTGATAGGTTATATAACTAAGTATAAACAATCGTACTATTAAATATATATTTATATTGAGTTCATAATTGCATTTGCTCTATTTGATAATACATAATACTAATCTGGGAAGGGGCTGATATCATTTTATATATATTAACCAAGTAATTTGTATTTACTTAAAAAAGCAAAAAAAACTAATGAACACAAGCCTTTTCTCAGAACTGCAACCTTAATAGAAGATTGCCATCCCATGCTGTTTTCTATCTCGACCGATTTGAGACCAACAAGTCTTTGAAAAAGTAACATTTATTCTTTATAGTTTTATTTTGAACGCGTCTATTAATTGGGAAGTTTAGCTTCCCCTCTATCTCTCTCTTTTTCTATCATATATCGTAAGTACATTATTTTTTATTTAGGTGACCTTGCATCAATAATTACATAGCGCTTATGATGTAGAACAGGGCTTGCAAGTTCATCAAATAGTGTGGTTGTATGAGGTCAATAAGCCAACAGTTGGAATGATTCAAGGCGTAACCTCATGTTTATGCTCCATTTTGGAAGGACTTTAATATGGAAATATACAGTTGACAAACTTGTGTGTATCTGATGTGGACATTTTTTTGTCTTGAAGGCGCTTAGTAATAAAACAGTTTCTAAGCCCTGCAAACATTAATATGCAACTAAAATCTACCTTTGAAATACTGATGCAAGTATTTACAATTAATAAAGCATGGAATTATATATTTTGTATTATTTAATTTTAATATTTCCTCCTTCGACTATCTGTATGATCATTGAGTTTACATATGTGATATATATTCATATTAACTTACTCAGGTTCTAGGTTGCAACTAATGCAACTAAATATTTTAATAACGTTAATTAATCGAAATGTTAAGCTAATTACGTGTAAACATGCTTATGTAAAGTGCGAACTACAATTTTCGATCTCGCCTCGATCCTCCCTCTAATTTTCTTACTACAGTAATGTTGTATGACTTGCGTTGGGAACAAAACAAGACATAAAGTTATGTCTCATCTGTTCATCAAAACAATGGGTGTGTTACATTGCACGGTGATAAGAAACGTTATCAGTAACACGAGTTTTGATTTCTATTTGAAAATTATTATGGAATCATTATTTCATAAAATTAATTTACCATATCATTTTTAATGTATTATTTCTAGAGCAATTGATTTATACATTATTCTGGGAGTATTCTTTATGTCTATCATTTCTTCAACGAGGCTGTAAGTTTATTATATATATATATATATATATATATATATATTTATATATATATATATATATAATTGTAAGGAAATAACATATACAACAGCTTTGGCAACTCTCGTGGAAATAAATATTCTCTCATTTCCTTTCACATGTAATAATATAACCTATATTATATAACTGAAATAAATATTCCGCTAGGGAAACCTGCTGCATACTCAAGCGAGTCCTTGTTTGATTTCTTTTGACGGTGTTAAATTACAATTCTGCATCATTGCTTATAAATTTATACGATTTAAGTTCGCAGTAACAAATACATTATATAAAGAACTACATTTCAGAATACATGAAATACATAACCCTAAATCACAGCTTTAAATACCTCAAGTTATTGCAAGGTATAGTAGCATATGGGTTAATAATGACGACATTAACGTAAAAACAACATTTCCATGAGAAGTAAAGTCGTACTTAATAATTATAAACCTATTTTCTCCTATGTGATAAGCTGGACAGATACATCTACGTTCCTTGTGTATACTTTTTTCCCCATAATGTTTTTATTAGAGATTTCATTGAAAATACATCAATACACATAAATCAATATAAACAAACAAAGAAATCCCAACAAAAGTACATACATAAACCAAAAGCACACCCTACCCCATGAATATTTCCATAATTTGTTATTCTGATCTCATCACAAATATTTAACTTATTCTTCAAAATGCAATTCTTTTTCCACTTAACTGATAACAAAATAGAATTCTTTTCCAGTAAACTTAATTCATGAACAATTCATACATTGACTGAAGAACAAACAAAATTGAATGAAGACACTTACGTATATAACAGACGTTAAAATATCTCCCCCCCCCCCCCAACACACACACCTCGTCATCATACACATACACATCACTCATCATACACACCTACACACACTATAGACACCAGTCCTGCACACATACACACACTTACACACCGACTGCCATCAGTCTTGATGAATTAAAATATAAATGACTTGACACTGGTTGTACATA